>APFE031086467.1:0-75718 GCA_000404065.3 Pinus taeda | reverse complement strand
GAGCGATCAGGGGCAGCACCCTCGAAGCTGAAAATATATGTAAAATTGCCTTGTAAAATGTTGTAATTCTGTAGTCAATCTAGGCTGTTCATTAGGTAGAGATCTGACGGTATAAGTTATGTTTAATTTAGGTTTTTTTGCCCTAGAAGGAAACCCCTCGCTATATATGAGGGAATTGTATTGCGTCTATGTAGATCTGTATTCCGAGTGAGAAAGAGAGAGGAGATTGTGTGACAGAAAAGAGGGAATTGTAACAGATCTGCTGTTGGTTGTATATATTCAGTTTGCTGGATAATATAAAAGGAAGGACTGGTTGTTTCTTCGTGGACATAGCCCAAATTGGGTGAACCATGTATATCTGTGTCTCTCTCTTGTTTTATGTATTTTCTGTGTTTATATTTCTACAATATATTTTTGTGTTCCATTTCTCTAGAATATATAATTTTCTAACAAAAATCCTTGATACCCAACTTTGTGCGAAGGGTATGAAAAACATTTGTAAACTCTAACACATCTCGGTCCCTTCCCTTCCGCAACCGTGGTCCACTTTATGTATTTATTCTCATAGCTCTCGACACGGTAGTACTACTCCTTGATGGCATCCCAAAACAAATTTCTAGTGGGTGCAATTGAAAATAGTGAGGGTGTACTTTCATCCTCCTTCTCACAATAGGTTTCCCACTAGTCCTTGACGTAGGGGGTGACTTTGAGAAATGCAAAAGTAATCTTTTCTCAAATGGAAAAATCATGAACATAAAAATATCCTTATAACATATTTAACCATTTATCTACGACATCCGCATCTATCTGGCCTTCAAATATCGTGATGTCAAAGTTAAGTTTTACCTTAAAGGGTGTGACGCTTCTAGAGTGGCTCTTGGAAGTAGATACGTCGCCTTTGGGTGACCGATGAAAGATATGGGAAAAGTTGTCCATCATTGCATTCCTCTGTCGCTCGAGGGCTTCTTCGAGTAAGATTTTGAAGGATCTCCTGCCTCCTAATATTTCTTCTCTTTGGCCATGGGAGACTGTCGGGATTTGCTAGGCTAGTCTTGAAAAGGTTCGACCAGTTCGAGCCGTAACTCCTTATATCCCATGCTCGTTGGGAACATGTAAAGAAATATAGAGAAAGAGAAGACCGCTGTGATACCACTGATCCAAACTTAAAGCATGAATACAAAAAATTGCAAAAATAACCATAAATACAAAGATGCATTAGAAATAACACTTCATTTCATTAATATCAAATACTGAAATATGCTTACAAACTGAATGGAAATAAACTAGCTTGGGCAATGGTAACTTATCTTCGAGAAGAGATGTGGTGGATACATGTCTCTAAACTGTGTTACAATGAGGCTAAAGAGCCTATTTATTATTGAACAACAAGGGAAAAACCTAAACAACAAAAAACCTAACCCCAAGAGATGGAACACCAAGAGTTTGTGGGCCATGTTGGGATTAGTTGGGCAACCAACTTCCAGGGTCGTAAATTGGTCATATTATCTCCATTTAGCGCGTACGATACCTTGTTGGAAATATATCTTCGAGTCCTATAGGATTTTCAGTAGGTAATGGCCTAGTGCGAACCCAAAAAAACGTCGTTTAGGGGGTTAAAACTGCTCTGTTTGTTAAGGACTTGAAAACTACTAAAAATAGTAAATGTTGCAATAAACAAGGAAACATATGAAATCGACTGGAGGTCTAGTTCTAATAGGTAGGTGGCCACCAATATCCACCTAGATAAGTCCCCCCTCCATAGAAAGCAATGGTCCCCATTACGTGCAGAACCTCCATGAGGTGAGGAAAGTTCTGTTGAACCTGGTCCTTGGTGAACCACTTGCCTTGGTGAAGGACTTTGTCTGCTTTGAAAAATCGATATAGTTGGATCCTCTATTGGCGAGGGTTTTTGATCAGTGTGTCCTTGATCTGATCAATTGTGGCTTGTTCCATGCAGTTTGGGTTTAGCTATATTGGTGTGAGTTGTTCTGCAATGTCAGATGTGTCTAACAATGGTGGAAAGTATGGCCGAAGGCAGTCTACATGGAAAAATGGGTGTAGACTAAGGAATGGTGGAGTGATGTGCTCGAAGGCATTGTCCCCTATAGCCTTAGTGATGGTGTTTGACCCATATTGGAGTGGGTGAAGCTAGAGATGGGGTCGAGCAAGGCGCTCCTTCTACAAATGTAGCCAAACTTTGTTGCCCACCTAGAACTTGTGCAACACCCTATGATGATCATGACACTGCTTGTGCTTAACATTGGCTCTGTCCAATATATCATGGACCTACTGGAAGATGTGTTGAATGTGCTCAATGAAGCTATTAGCCTTGTCACCTTCGGATTGGACGTGAGACGAATGTGCCTAAGTGGCTGCAAATCATATGGCCACATCAATGGGACATAATGGCTTAAATCCCAACCCCACCTGAAAGGGGATATGGCCCATTGAGCTATGAAGAGCTTTGTTGTAGCAGTTGTGCTAGACATAGGGGAGGTTTTCATCCCATGTGCATGGATGCTTTGAGTTGTACATGTGCATAATGTGTACGATCATCCTGTTGATGACCTCTATTTGGCTATCAGTTTGGGGGCAGAAAGTTGTGGACTTAATAAGTTTGGTATCCAACATCGACCAGAGACTTGACCAAAATGCACTTAGTAATTTTCTATTCTGATTTGAGACAATGGAATGTGGGATCCCAAAGTGTACCCACACTCGCTGATGAGCCTAGGTATTGCAACAAGAATGCTGCAACTCCCAGGGCTACCAGCTTTACTTATCAACCCGGGGTTCGTACAAACTTGGAGGTGACAGTGCTATATGCACAAGTAAAAGTGAAGGTACTGTCTGTTGTCACTGCTCATCTGGAAAGAGACCCTAGGGTTTCCAAGCCATACTTCTATAGGGTCAGAAGAAGCCTAAATATTTGATGGAAGAAGAGCAAATCTATCCTAAGTTAGAGCTACTTCTACTGCAGTATTGAAGAAAACAACATGAAATGCTAAACCATACCATAACCTAACTAACCATCCAAACAACTATGGTAAGAAGAATTGCTAAATTAACACTAATCTAATGTTGCTATCTAAGTTTCAGAGGTAAAGAGCATCAAAACCAGACTATGGTGTAAGCAAAGGAAACTAAGCTAAATCAGTTTTCAAGCAGAAGAGAAATCAGAGGTCGAAATCAATGAAAGGAGGACGTAAGGATGCAGTAGCGCATAGGGACCGTTGCATCAATCAACAAATAGAAGATGGACGGTGGAGATCTTATCATGGGGCTTAAGCAAATAAATGGATGAACGGGGTTAATGAACATGATGAACGACAAATACTGTATCACGAGGGATTAAGTGAATGGATGGACGAACAAGGTAACAAAGCAGATAAACGGTGGAGATCGTATCGTGAGGGATTAAGTGAGTGGATGGACGAACGAGGTTAACAGGAGATGAATGGCTGAGATCTAATCATGGAGATTAAGTCAAGAGATGGATGGACAAGGTTAATAGGAGCGATGAACAGCTGAGATCTTATCGTGCGGGTGAAGTCAAGAGATGGGAGACGGAGATCGCATCACGTGAAAAAGGAATGTGCATAAATGATGGAGCGGGTTTTTAAGGCGATAAGTAGTTTCTTGCACACCCTCAAGGTTGTAAGATGTATTTTAAAATTTCACGTGATTAGCCTAACTGCGCGACATGTAGCACGAGAAAACCACTTTTCTCGCATGATTATCAGTGTATAAAATAAATTCTCTAGATAACAAGTAATGCCTCCATTTCTTAAGAGCTTGAACCACTACAAAAAATTCTTTGTCATAGGCTCTGTACTTTCTCCTAGCCTCATTCAAATTCTCACTATAATAGGCTATGGGTTTGTACTCCTAGCTAAGTACTTCTCCAATTGTGTAATTGTTGGCATCAGACTTCACTTGAAAAGGCTTGTAAAAAATATGGGAGAGCAAGCAATGATTGCTCTATGATATTCCTCTTCAACATTTGGAACCCTTTTTTAGATTCATCAGTCCACCTAAACGGTTCTTGGTTGTTCTTCATTGTCTCTACAATTGGTGTGCTCATCTTGTTGAAATCTAATAGACTTCCTGTAAAAACTCGCCAAACCATGGGCACTTCCAGCTTCAAAGAAGTTTTATGAGAGGGCCATTCAAGTATAACTTTCACCTTAGCTAGATCCGTCTTCAATCCTTCTCTGGAAATCACAAATCCCAGATGTACCAACTCTGACTTAAAAAATGAACATTTCTTCAAATTTATAAGCAACTTCTCTTCCTGCAACTTTTCTAATGCATATCTCAAATTCCTCAAATGCTCCTCCTTTGTTTTACTGTATACTAAAATGTAATCCATGTAAATAATCACAAACTTCCCTATGAATTCTATTAGTCCTTCATTCATCAACCTCGTGAATGTACTAGGTGCATTAGATAGTCCAAATGACATGACCATCCCTTCATATAAACCTTCACTAGTTTTAAATGCAGTCTTCCACTCATCTCCCTCTCTGATTCTAATTTGATGGTATCCACTGTTTAAATCAATTTTATAAAACCAACAGGAATCATTGAAAGAATCCAAAAAATCATCAATTTTTGGTAGGGGAAAATGATACTTGATTATAATTTTGTTAAGGGATCTGGAGTCTGTACACATGCGCCATACTCCATCCTTCTTTGGAGTCAACACTGTGGGTACAACACATGGAATAAGACTCTCTCTAATCAGTCCTTTATCCAAAATCTCCTGCACTTTCTGTCTGATCTCCTCATTCCCTTTAGGTGTCAAATTGTAGGTAGCTTTATCAGGAAAAATAGCTCCTGGTATCAAGTCAATGTGATGGCTGATACTCCTTATTGGTGGTAACTCACTTGGAAAATCATCCACCACAATATCATGATACTCCTCCAACATCTCTTGAATTTCTACATCCAAATAAAAAATAGTACTAGAAGTAAGAATTACTCTAGGCTTATAAACAATAGAAAATTTTACCTCTTCTGGCTTCATCTGTTGTAGAAATTCCTTGATACTCATCAAAACTGCCTTTGAATCACTGCTTCCATAAGTCCCTTCTTCGTGTAATGGCAACAAAGTATGCTTGATACCATCATTTTGGAACTTATTAGAGTTCCTCTTGCCATCATGCACCACACTTTTTTCAAAATGCCATGGTATTCTAAGAAGAATGTGACACACATCCATCAACATCACATCACACAAAATATTGTCTTTGTAGCTACAATTATGTAGCTAAACCTCACACTGTTCATTGAACAAATTTTGATGTCCCTTCTATAGCCAAGACATCTTGTAGGGTGTTGGGTGCTTTTGTTTATTCAATTTCAACTTCTCTACAACCTATGTGGACACTAGGTTGTCTGTACTACCACTATTAGTCACAACTTTACAAAACTTAACTTGGACCTTGCAAATAGTCCAAAACAAGGCTCTCCTCTGATCTAGTCCAACATCTTCCTTCTCCTTCTTGAGTAACACATTTTTTATCATTAGGGCTTCTCTTGTGTCTAGAAAATTCTTTTCTTCATGCACCTCTTCCTCCACCTCTTCTACTAGAGTTGCAACAACATTCCTTTGGAATGGTTCTCTATTCTTTGGAAAATAATATGCCATGTGTCAAATCTTACCACACCTGTAGCAATTAAGATCTCTCTTGCCTCTTCCTTGTCCTCTGGAAGAAGATCTTAGGCCTTTGTAATCACCTTCCTGTTGTCATTGTGGATTAGAGATACTAGCCACACCTTTAGGTGCAATAGACCTCCCTTTTCTTTGTTGTTTTCCTCTGCTTCTAGCAACATGTTTTCCTCTACCTACTTGTTTCCTTGCAAGCTTATCTTCTGCTTTCAGTCCAATTGGTATGCCTCCTCTACTATCCTAGGTGAAAATACACGTATTTCATCTTGAATGTCCAATCTGAGCCCATTAATGTACCTTGATGTCTTCTCTGCGGGCTCTTCCACATATCCAACTCTAATGTTCACTTTGTATAACTCCTATGTGTAGTCCTTAATTGGCATTCCTCTATGTGTAAGGTTTTGCATACTTCTAAACAAAGTTAGTTGGTAATCTTTGGGTAGAAAATTACCTCTAATTTTTGCTACCAATATTGTCACTTCAAACTTGACCTTCTTCTCTTCATCCATTTCCTCATATTCAAAGAACTTGTCCATCTTTGTGATCCAATCAATCAACTCCTCCAAATTCATACTACCTGTGTGAGAAGATAGATCTAGTTTTGGTTTCATGATAGAACCCAAAACTACCCTTAGAACCTTAGCCTTTGTTGGTTCTTTTGTTACTTCTTTTTTTGTAGTTTCTTCCTCCTCATAGCTCTCATATCCAACTTCTGGTTCTCTATGTCGACAAATTTCCATTTCTACCATTCTCTCCTCCAGCCACTGCATTGCCCGCAATACCTCTCTGTTAGCAACTAGCCTTGGTCCTTGTCCTCTTGCACCTCGTCCAATTCCTATGTTAACTTTGGGTGGTATGATTCATTTTCATGTTCCTAAAGCGGACACAGGGTCTACTCCGATACCACTTAATGAAAATATTAGCAAATATTTTCTTAAATTGGTCCCTCTAGGAGTTGGTTCCTTTAATTCGGTGCTTCCTTCAACCCACCGAATCAAATCCCTGTTAAAATATATCACATGAAGCTCAAATATAATGGGAGAATTACAAAGAAGAAGTAGTGCAACAATGCTCTAGACTGACCATACAACCCTGCGACCCTGGGTCCCTAGAATTATTCAAAAATGAAATTAAAATCCCTTATGGGATTTTGACCTTCTAGTATGGACCACTTAACCTTTAACAAAGGAAAACCTTTACAATTGCACTTACTCCCTTACAGACGCCACAACCCCATCACTTAACGAATCTAGGGAATAGAAAGTATTTCTATCACTAACACTTAACAATCCCTGGTCCCCGATGCTTAATTAAATTAACTTACAAGACGCCAGGATTTCTGGGCTTTTCGGGATAAACCACCTCTGGGTAACTCCTTTGGCACTTGACAAATCCGAGAAACAGAATGAAGTTTTTAACATTGTCTCTTGATGATCCAGGGTCCTGACGCTATTTAAAATAAAGTTACCAGCTCGAGGATTTCTAGGCTAAACTTCTGTTACGAGATTCGATCAATAAACTTTCTCGACTTCGTCAATTGACAAGATATTCCCAAAGGTGAAAACAAAATAACTAAGTGTTGGCCTTCCTAGGATTATTCTCGGGTTCAACTCTCTGACTCCTCCCGACTCTCTGTATCGTGACTCCTCTCCCTTTTCCACCCTCCTATAGCTAATCTGATACTAATATCGGGCGTTGAAGATCTCAGATGCACTTATTAGACACAGGGCTATGACAGGACTATGTAAAAATAAAATAACAATTACAAAATGACCGGTGATCGAATACAAAGATCTTCGTAGACAATTTCCACTTTCACACACTTTGACTGATTTTTCTCATTAATCAAAGAAATATTTAAAATTATATCGATTCAGTTCAATTCCTTAAAGGTAGGATCTGAGAACCAAATTGGGGAAAATTAAAAAAAAACTACAACCACTGCAATAAATTATCTAATTTAGAGAATTACATAGAAAATTAAAACAAATCCTAGCCTAACAACCCACTCAATGAGGAACCAGCTACTTTAGTAAGTGATTTTTGACCTCTCAATCAATGAGAATTACGAATGCCCCCACATTACCTTGGAATCAAATCTTAATGAGAGTGACCTTAGCACCTTTTGTATAATTATTTATTCTTCACTTTTATCACCAAGTACTATAATGATGTTGACAGTTTCATCTACATGGAGGTCATAGACTGCAAAATTTTATTTTTCTTTCATTTTCAAACTCTCGAACTATCTTCTATGATTTTAGAGCTTTGTTGTCTTCACCTTGTCATCACCTTCATAGATATTTTAAAGTTTGTCTCAAATTTATTTTCTAGTTCACACCGCATTACCTTGAATTTTTTTATTTTTATTTTTATTTTGATATACCACAAAATATAACATTCATGGATTTTGCATTATGTTCATTAGCATTCTTTCAAGCTATGTCCGTTATAGGAATTTTTTGGGGTTGTATAACTAGTCACAATTGATTGCCAAATATCAAAACTAATAACAATGGATAAATCTACAACGTTATTCTAGAGAATGCATAATTTTTTGTCAAACAATGGGTCTTTATTTGTGGAGAAACCTTCTTGACTGGACATGTCATCTTGATTGGATCATTGTATTTTTTTCCATCCATCTTGATGGTTTCAAAGTGGAAAAGTGGAGGAATTAGCTCACAGGAGCATTTTTATCAACGGTCCCAATTTAGAAAATTTCAATTAAAAAAACTTAGGATCCATTTTGAGACTTAAAATGAGCACTCTTTTTGGTCCTAACCTTACTATGGACCTATATTCCCTAATATACACATTGATACCTTTCCAACGACGTAATAATTGCCTCAATTAGAGTTCATATGAGAATGTTGTGCCTCCGAAAAGTTGACCTATTGAAATTGACTATCATATTTCGAGAGGATGCCATGTCAACCCCCATTACGCATGGAAAAGGGGCTATCCAATGGATCATGATAAAGAATACTCTAGAAGAGTCCATATTATAACTCTAGTTAAGAGTTGAAGTAATCAAACCTAACCACTAGTGGGCTATTAGGCTATGTTATAACTGAGCCACTAGGAGGAAAAGGGGTTCCATTATTTCCAAGTGTATTTCATTCCATAGATGAGAAAAGTAGCTAAGAGGGATAGAGAGAGAGAGAGTACACAAAGAGTATTTGTGCAATGTAATAGCCCACATGCCACATACCTTCCTTCTTTGTACTCACAACCATTTTTTATTCAAATAAAGAGAGCATAGTGATCTCAACTTCTAGTTGGTTTTCTCCTGAAAAGGTTTCCCAGGTTATATCTTGTGCCAATCATGGTTTGTGATTTTTTATTTTATTGTTCTCCAATTTTTACATAATTATAATTTGCATGCATAAATAATAAATAGTAATGTACTGATCCATAAATATAAATAGAAATAAACCCTCACTGTAGATTTCATATTTTTAAGTATAATTTTATCAGATCTGTTGTGACAAAATGTCTAATGGAATATCCACAACAGTTTATGGATCAATATGTGTGCTCTCAAAATCTACCTTCAAGTGGTTAAATTTGTTTCTAACGAACCTGCTATGATACCAATTGTTGAGCACATACTTACTTGGGGGACGAGGGGCGGAGGGGGTGAATCATTATAAGGCACTTTTACTTATTCAAAAATTCATGAACCATAAGAAAACAATGACATATGAGATTTATCAACTACAAAACATGAAACACAAGGTTTATGTGGAAACCATTTTGAGAGAAAACCACAAAAAATATTTTTATTGTTGAGATGCGGCAACAAGAATATTCCAATTTTAATTTGTCCTTGAATTAAAATTCGAATTTAGCCTCACCAACTGCTTGAAAAATAATTAATTAATTCATATTGAGTTAATTAGTTGGAGAAATTCAAGTTAGAAGTCTTTCTGAATTCATGCAACAGTTATCCCTTAAATTAAGGAGTTTATCCCTTAATTAAGGAGATAAGATTGAGTTATATTTGAGTTGTAATTAGTTAGCTCAGTTTACTGAGTTAAGTCCAGTTAAATTAGTTCCAAATTGTTTGAGGAACTAATTGTGAGTTATCAGTCAATTGATGCATGCATGCACTCAACTAGTGTACTCCATATAACTGAAGATTCTCTCATTAGTAACTCATGCATGTCTATTCTAAGAAAGACCCAATTGAGATTAAAGACAGGGACAATGTACTATTAGTTTCATGTGTTTTCCTATAAACAAAACTCATGCATGAAAAAGGAATTCATTTCTTGAGTATTACACAGTTTTACAAGGTGTGAGCCCGATGTGAGTGATCTGTGTTCTGCTTGGTAACAAGAGGATCACCCAGGAGAAACAACGCAAGGAAATAGGAGCTTGGAGGGCAGAGGAGAAGGCTTAAGAGAAGTCTATTTTGCTTGTGAGCATCTGTGAGGATTGCACTGAGAGCTGGCTAGCTGTGAGAGCTAAGGCTTGGTGTAATTCTGAGATATTTCCAACTTGTATGATAATGCAGATAGTGGGGGTTTTAGCTGAGGCTTTCCCCTGAGTATTCTTCTATGTTTCATGTGCATTGATTCTTCTTCTGGTTATATGTGTTCTGCTTGATCTTGCTCAAATCTTTTAATCTTCCGCTAATTGATTGTAGAAGTAGATTAAAGTATTTTGCTTTAGTTATATTGCATTATCAGATTAATCTACAGTCAAAATATTTTTATAATTATTTATGAGCACCAACCTACTGCTACATATATTTGTACGAATCAACCTACTAGAGGCACCAATCCCCACCACTACAAATATTTGTAGGCACCAATCCCCACTATTGAAAATATTCATAGACACCAACCTATTTCATTAAGTCTACTTACTACTTCCAAATACACTAAGTTTTCTAATTGCTTCCACCTTCACCATATTTTCTTCTTGCTTCTACTTTCACCAGGTCTGCTTCTCTTAAAACTTGTTGTTTTTTACTTCTTCCTAAGAGAAAAATTGTACAACATGCCACATATTCAATTTTGCAAATATGATTCCAAAATTTTTGTCTGAGGTATTTTATATCTCTTCTTAGATCTCTAGAAATTTCATAGTATGAAAATTCCTAGAAAATAAGTTACGACAGAAATTCCATGTTGACATGTTTGAAATTGATTTCAGTATCATTTATAGACCCTAACTTGCACAAGGCATATCCCCAAAAGAATATCGAACCAAAGTTTGAATTTTTTTCATACGTACCAAGATATCTTGTCTCTATATCTTTAATATTTCACATTCTTAAGCATTTCAAAAAATAACTTATAGCTAAAATTCCAAAATGAATCGTTTGAAACTAATTTTAGGACTATTCATAAACCCTAACTTCCATAGGGAATATCTTTAAAGTTATAGCAAACCAAAGTTTAAAATTTCTACCACAAGTACCTAGAGATATCATCTTTGTCTCCTTAAGATTTCACATTCTAAAGCATGTTAGAAAATACGCTATAAAAAAAATTCCAACTAACCTATTTGAAGCAAATATCAGGAGCACTTAGAAAAACTAACTTCCACAGGGAATATATCTAAAATTATAGTGAACCAACGCCTAAAATGTTTACCACTTGTACATAAATATCTTGACTCCATATCCTCAAATCTCATGGTTTGAAACATCCAAGAAGAAAAGCTATAATGAAAATTCCAAGATGATTCATTCACTCCACAAATCACATTTTTGCTCCATCTTTAAGACCACGAGAGTATTCCTCAACTTATCTCGCACAAATCACATATATTATTGCTTAGATGATCTTAAAATGAACTCATTTATCCTTTCTTTATTGTGTTTCTATATTCACTTACGGGGACAACTTGTAAAATTGGTTGGGTTAACTTGTACATCCTGACTAGGTTTAGTTGATAGAATCTTTTTATATCTCCTCATTCTTATGGAGTAGAGGGAGTGCCGTATATCATTGGAAAGATATTGGAATAATATATTTATGATCCCATTTGATTTAGGTATTTAAAGTAGAATAGACTGTCAAAGATAGGGTATCCAAACTAGGCATAAAAAAAAACTAGGTATCCAACCAATATTTCCAATAATATTCATCTTGTAATATTTATCTTGGACATATATAGTCTCCCCCTTTCTATGACATCAATAAAAACAATATTTCTAACACAAAAATACTTTATCTACATAGCATAGAGACACGTGAACTTTGAGATTCACAATGGGAAAAATAAATCCGTTCTCGGGTCCCTTAGAGAACTATTCCTTGACAAGTTTTTTAAAGAAAATTATGTCCTTAATTTGTGGGGGACTGACTAACTCCTTTAAAAAATTGGAATATTGAGAGGGCTCATATATGGATGGCATGAACATAGTATGTGGCTAAATGTAGCATAGGAAATCCAGTTAGGTCTTGCTCTAGATATACTTTCAAAGGATTTAACAAGTCTTTTATTTGCATTAACATATATGGACCTTCCTTGAACAATGAATACTTTTGGTCCAAGACCTTCAAACAACCTTTTGTCGACTCTTGAAGAACCATATTGGGAAGGGATTTAAACTTCACCATGGGGAAAATGAGATACAGGGTTCTTCGAATCTCCTTGATCCTCTCTCTCATTTTTCCAATGAAAACCTCGAAGAAGCTAGGTTAATTGATATTCTACCTCCAAAACTACTACTAGCACCTGGAACAATAATAGAACAGGGACATAAAAAATAGAAAAATGATTCGATCACTTCCTCATATTTGAGGCATTCCAAGATACAAACCTTGATTTGCGTCAATGAGTATTTGTGTGAGGTGATTCTAATCACAGTTTAATCCTCCTTGAATTAGAAACCTGCCCCTCAAATCCACCAAGTCCATTAAAATTAAACTCCCATTGGTTCAAATACCCTTCTCTGCATGAATCTCTAAAAAAGGTTTGGTGCCCTTTCTTCCTATAATTGAGTGAATCCTCCTCTACACAATTCCGAAAGAATATGGAATTGTTAAATGATGTTATCTCCATGTGGGAGAAAAAATGAGAGGGCGACTCCAAAATTTGGGCAGGCATAGAAACCAAGTTAAATAATACCTTCATCAAGACATAAATGGGTAAATCTTAGCTGATTAAAAGGAGATCGTTTGCAAGTTTATGTGGTTATCATATTTTGAAGAATTTGTTTCCGGATTTTTATCTACAGTGAACATTTTTAATTGACGTTTCAAGTCCAAACCAAGACCCATCCTCAGGAGTGGTTAGTGAGAGAAAGATGAAAGTAAAAAAAAAGGTATAAATATATAAAAAGGAAGAAATAATTCGATAGGAATTGAAAAACTAAAACCTAAAATTTGAAAGGAATTTAATTAATTAATATATAGAAATTAAATAAATTAGCAAGGTATAAGGTATAATGGTGTAAGGAAAAATATTAATTAATATATTGGGATAATTAATTAGAAAGTTAGAAATAATTAATTAATATAATAATATTAATCAATTAATTATAATATTATTAGTTAATTAATTATAGTAATATTAGTTAATTAATATATTAAAATTAATAAAAAGCCTAGTACATAAAAATTAATTAATATTAGAAATATTTATATTAATTAAATTAAAGTTAATAATACATACATGTATAGAAATAATTATAATAAATACACCACACGTTATTCATCAGTATAATTATAATAATACACCACGTTATTCATCAGTAAGAAATATTAATAGAATATCATATAACAATATAATTTAATTAATAGAGATTAATTTTATTTTAATTTAATTATTTTAATTAATATAAATAGAATTAATGCATAAGTTAATAAAAGTAATTGTAAATTAATGTAAAATATGTATAGAATTAAATAAACCACCTTATTCATTATTAAGAATATTAATAGAATATCATATAACATATAATTAATTAATTAGATTAATTTATTTTAATTAATATAATAGAAATTAATGCATAAGTTAATAAAGTAATTGTAAATTAATGTAAAATATGTATAAAGGGGTAAGAAATATAGGATTAAATCAAATAGAAATGAGGAAAGAAGAATAAATATTAAAATTAATAGATAAATAGTATTAATACTAATAATTAGATGAGAGTGATAATGTTAATAATGACTCTATTAATTGATATCGAAAGGGAGGGAATAATCTTTAAAGTTGAGAGAGCACAGGGAGCCAACTTTTAATTAATTCGAGACAGCCATCTCTATTGAGGTTGTTTAGATGTATTAATATCTCTAGGGCCTCTCTAAATCTTCTCATAAAGTAGTGATCTTCCTTTACAATGATAGTAGTGTTTTCTAGGCATATGTGGTGTTTAGTGTGGAGGGAATGCTCTACAAGAGCATAGGAGCGAGAGCGTTGTTTTTGGTTAATTTGGCAGCTCAGTGAAAAATTCCAATCATGGGACTAAATCATCTTTCCGAGAGGACCAATTTTGAACTTTGGAGCACTTGATTTGGACATGGGAAAGTGTATTTTTGAAGTGAAGCCCACAATTGCACAAATTGCCAAGGTCAACCTAAGGACAAATTACCCCTCCAAAGTTGCATATAAATACAAGTGACCTCAAGCTCATTTGGATATCATCATAAACTCATTATTATTCTCCCTCTTGATTTTTTTTGTTCGTACAGGCTAAAGGTACAAAATCGGGTGTGGAACTAGGTACAAAACCGAGGTACAAAACCTGGTGTGGAACTATGTACAAAACAAATGTACCAAACTAGGTGCAGAACTAGGTATAAAACTCAGGTACATAATGAAGGTACAAAATTGGGTGTGGAACTAGGTATAGAACTGAGGTATAGAATGAAAGTACAAAACCGAATGTGGAACCAGGTTAGGGCACACTTTGACTACTATTGACCTGGATAGTATTGTAGATTTATGACAATTGACTAGATTTGACTTTTCATCATTAGTATATTTTATTTATGGTTGGTTGACTTTGTTGATAGCCAAATCCTTTGACTTTGACTCCTGTTGATGGATATTTCTCATTGTACTATTTGCTTAAAATTTTATGAAATTCTAATAGAAGAAGAATTACAAATGGTTTTTCCCCTTGTGGGATTTTTCCTTGGTCTCCAACTAATCTTGGTGTCTCTATTTGTGAATATTTTTCTTCTATTGTTCCTTTATGTTTCGCTGCATTTTTCATGATATTGTTCTTTCTATGTAATTGCGAATGATGTTTAATTTTTATGGGGTGAATATGATGAAGTGTAATTATCTAAAGCAAAGAACAATATAGCCCTAAGATAAATTAACATGGTATCATAGTTGGGTTGAAGAAAAGTCATTGAATATTACCCCTGTGAAGACAAACTTAATGGAATCAAGAGAAGATGAAGGAGACCTAAAATAATGCCAGCGTTTGAAGGAAACCCTCGGAAATCTAGTTATTAAGATTTGATGGATAACATGAGGTTAGGGTTTGGAAGAAACCTTGGAATATGATAAAGGCTTGAGTTATGCAGTCTTGAAACCCTAGATGGTCTAGTCTCAATTAGGTATGATATTGAAGGCAACATTGATATATGGATAATCAAAAGTCATAAATCTTGAAGGCTGGCTTAAGAGGGAGATGATAACTTCTCGTTAAAGATAAGTACCTTTTAGATTTATGTTATTTCTTTGTGGCACTTTTCTTGTTTAGATTTATTGTTTTTTATCCTTCCTACACAAATATTTGCGTATTTTAATGCTTCTAACCTCCAAGATGAGATGTGATAAGATGATCCTTTTTTAGGATCATCTAAGTTGCGGGAAAAAAGAGAATTAGTGCAAGAAGACAAGAGTTGGTGCTGGAAAAGGAAAACGTTGCCGATGTCAAATAGGTACTACAAGTTGTTAAGGTATTCGAATATTACAAGGTATATATGGTACATTATTAGCTACAATATTGGATAGCAAGGTAAGACCTTAGGTATGATGAAAATATCTCCTTCATAATGACTCATGCATGCATATGAAAGTACTGGTATAGGTGAGATATTGGTGCGCTTGGTGTTTGTAAAGTATCTTGCATTTTAATTAGACATGGTGGATTTCCTAATTTTATAAAGCTGTCTAGAAACATTGATATTGATATATTGTAACTTGACACTATTATCAATACTTGTGATAAGCATGGTAACCCTGATAGTAATAATGTGGCAGTAAGATTAATTCTCAAGTTTTTCTAACTAACTTCTTGTTGATCTTGATAAGGTTTTGATAAGCTAGTAAATTTGACTATACGAAAAAAACGAATGCCTTGAATTGATGAAGTTAGGTATCTGAAAGGGTTGATTAATGTGATAAAGAAATGATGTTGTGATTATGACGAAGATACACTTTTCAGTTCACACTAACCTCTGATGAATGTTTGATGACATATTCAAACAACTGATGATGACTTATCATGACTATGATGTATATATGTCTAAGATACCGATATAGTTTGACTCTATGATCTGATTTTTTTTTTTTTGATGTATAACATTATTATGATAGATAGGTCGATATCTTGATTGATGATGATTGAAGAGGCTTCCCATTCATAGGGAGAGACTCTTGTTGAGATCCCAACACCTGTCATTATTTGCAATGGATGATTGTAGAATAAAGCAAGGCTTTTGGATATGAATATATGATCATATGGCGTGGTTGAAGAAAGAATTATATTGTTTAAAACAAGCTCCTCAAGCCTGGGATGTCCACATTGATAGTTACTTGGTGAAGCTTGCATTCACAAGAAGCATCATTGGTTCCAACCTTTATTTCAAGGAGGTCCAAGGTATGCCTTTGATTTTGGATTTATATGTTTTTATCTATTCTTGACAAGTAGCGAGCCTCTGAAGATCAAGTGTGAGAGGGAGTTGGCCTCTAGGTTCGAGATGAAGGATCTTAGTATGATGCACTACTTTCAGAGATAAGAAACTGCATGAATTGTGAGACTCCGCCATACTTCAACTGATGAATATATTTTAGACATAAAGCAGAACAAATTGATGGATGTGAGCCTCCTGAGTAAGGGTTCGGGCTGATCGAGGACACTGAGCTATTTTCCCCCCTATTTGAGCTCCCAAGGTGAGGAATTGAGCCTTAGAGCTCTTATAGTTGAGGGACATCTGGATTTGATAGAATATAACCCAATTAGAATCTATCTTTCCTACCCATTTGGCCAATGGGTTTTGGCTAAGCATGATCCTTACCACTTATGGTAAGTGACATCTCGCTCAAGCTAGAGATGTAGGCACTCTACCACTTACTCTTGAGGGTCAAGTTCGGAAGATCAACAAATAATAGGTAGGTGCAATCCTTAGCATTTATGGTAAGTGATATCCCTCCTATTATCACCAGGATGTAGGATAGGTGTGATCCTTGCCTTATGAGTTAAGTGGCATCCCTCCTATTATCTATGTTGGCCTGTTGGGGCTTGATCCAAATTCAGAAGTGATTTAGCCAAACAAATCCTGAAACTACCAGCGCTTTCGACAATAGTCCGCGGTGCGCGGATTGAGGTCTCACCCAAGGTAGTATGGGAGGGTGCGGGAACCAGATTTCTGCACCCTAGGGATGTCTTGATGAAGTCTGAGAAGTTCGTGAACCGATCCTGCATGCTCGCACTGCTCCGCGCAGTTGTCTGACCTTCGCATAGCTCTGTAAAGAGTGCGAAGAGGCGCAGTCTAGATCCTTTGTCCTTACTATGTTATTATTATAGATCTTAACTTAATTTTGTGGGCCCAATATTCTTATCAATCATTCAACATTCATAACCAGTGCGCGCAATCATACATTGTAAGGAGATGCATAAACATATAACAGAAGCATAAACATACAGATCTACAAATAGATGCACAATATTTTAGAATCAACTTAGCTTTTATTAAACTTTTGTTCCGTTACAATCCCAACTCTGCCCTGCGCACTTAGTTACAGGGGTCCGCGCACACAGTTGCAGACTCTACCAGGCCTCTGTGCACATAGCTGCAGAGCCTCTCCTTACTACTACAAGCCAAGACTCGGACCTACAGACTCGAATATCGCATTCAAAAACCCATATCACTTAAGATCAACCTTGAAAACTGACTTCTACACTTAGAGCCTCTCTCTATTTATGCATTCCCATGGTCTGCGGACCATGGATAGGCCAACACATTCTATATTAGATTACAATATTTTAGGGCGGACAACCCTAGACTCTCACGCTCTGCACCCACACTTCGCGGGTCTTACATTACTTTTGACCAAAATTCAAGCTACAAGCCCCAAAAACTTGCTATGGGGGGATCTGCTGCCCAATAGTCCCCCAACACAATTATTGTGACTCGTCCTGAGTCACTCGGTTGGTGTGGCGACCCTTGTGCGAAGTCCATCCAATTGTGCCTATGTAGCATGAAGGTCCGCAACTCATCATGCTGTCGTTGTCTAGATTGGCTCCCTTTCTACTTCAGAATCATCTGCATTAGACTTGATCCTCTAATGTGATGCCAAATTCTAGTACCTGTGTTTATAGTCCCCCACCTTTGTCTGACTCCTTGGGTCGCGAAGACTATGCTTTGGTCAGTTAGTTAGACAGCCGACCCACTCTTGTAGGGCTTCAGGCGACCACCATTTACTCTTCCTGGGAAGGGCTCTCCATTAAGTTTGACTAGCTGGACCGCGCCTCCGTCCGTGACCTCTTTTACTACATATGGTCCCAACAAATGCATTCTGAATTTTCTAGGAAATTTTTCGAACTTGCTGTCATACAACAACACTAAATCATTTATCTTGAATGTGCGCAACTTGATATGGCGATTGTGCCAAGCTTTCTTGTGCTATTTCTATACCTACTGATGGAATCCTGCTAGAAACCGTTCTTCCTCAAGTTCTTCCAATTGCGCGAGTCTCTCTTCCAAGGCTTCACAGCTGGACATGCCTGTCATTGCTGCTATCCACAAACTGGGTACGATGTATTCCATTGGCATGACTGCTTTCGTGCCATAGACTAACCTGAAAGGTGTCTGACCCGTCAATTTCTTGCATGTGGTTCTTATGCCCAGAATATGGCAAGTATGCACAAGTCCCAGTGATTTCGCTGTGTGCTACATACTTTGCTTAGCGCAGTCTCTAGAATCTTGTTGAATGATTCTATTGTCCCATTAGCTTGTGGATGGTACAACGTAATTTTCTGATGATACACCTGGAACTCCTTGGTGAGTGCATTGATAGTTTCGTTTAGGAAGTGCATTATGTGGTAACTCATTAAAATTTTCAGGCATCCAAACCGTGTTAACACGTTGTCGAACAAAAATTTCACCACCGTGGTAGTGGTGCAGTCCTTAACCAGCTGTGCTTCCGTCCATCGAGTCAAGTACTCTATCGCGGTGATGATGTAGCACGCACCCATCTTCCCCTGAGGTTTGATTGGCCCCACAAAGTCTATCACCCATTTTTCATATGGCTATAGCGTCATATATGGATTAAGTGGCATCTCATCCCTTTGCGATGGTTTCCCAGTCCGTTGACATACGTCGCAGGCCCGACAGTATGCTTTCGAATCTTGATGGAGGGTTGGCCACCATAGTCCAGTGCGAAGAATCTTTTGTGCCATCGCCTATCCAGCATAGTGTCCTCCCACAGCCCCCCCATGTGCTTCCGCAAGGATCTATCCTCGTTCAAATTCAGGTACATATCTTCGTAGTATCTCATCGTTTCCCATTTTGTAGAGGTGCCTCGTGATGACAGAAAAATCTGTCGTGCATACCACCAATTCCTTCTTCTACTGGACTAAATATTCCTGTGGCGTAGTCCCTGTGGTTAAGAAATGGATTATATCTTTGAAGTGGCCATCCGCGACACATACTGTAAAGAGCTGTGCATTAAGTAGTCCTTCCTCCAAATTTGTTGGCTCCTCACCGATCTCAATTCATGATAGGTGATCTGGTCCTGCATTTAGGCATCCCAGCTTCACGATGACCTCAAAGTCATATTCTTGAAACAGTAACAGCCATCGGCATATGCGCCCCCCCAACACAGGCTTGTTCACTAGGTATTTCAATGCGGAATGATCGGTATACATCTTGAAGTGCCCCCCAAGTAGATAGTGGCGGTATTTCTGGAGCGCGTATACCATTGCCAAGCCTTCACGCTCAGTAGTAGAATAGTTATTTTTTGCTTTGGACAACCATCGACTCGCGAACGCGATCGGGTGATCCACGTCTTCCACGCCTTCCTCCATAAGTACAACACCCAACGCGATACACGACGCATGAACATGTACATGAAATTCAATGTCCCATTTTGGGAAGACCAAAATGGGATCGGATGCCATTTTTCCTTGAGAACATCCAAAATTTTGTTACAATCATCATTCCAGCAATATGTGGCATCCTTTTTCAATAACTGTTCCATTGGTGCTGTGATTTGTGCATAGCTCTTAATAAACTTTCTATAGTACCTAGTGTGTCCCAACGTGGTGCGTAATTGTTTGACGCTTCGCGGTGCTTCCAGATTGAGAATAACGACAATATTCGCAGGGTCCACCATCAGGCCTTGTTTGTAGACCACATGGGCGAGCAGATTTCCAAAGGGGACTAGGAATGTGCACTTCTTAAGATTTAGCGCAATCTGGTGTTTTCAGAAAGTGTCCACCATCAACCGTAAGCTCGCTATATGGTGTTTAACTAACCCAAATACAATCCAGTCATCCAGATAGACCTCTAAGAACTTGTGGATGTATTCCTTGAATGCAGCCACCACTATCGCAAAAATATCGTTGGTGCGTTCTTCAGTCCAAAGGGCATAACGGTGTATTGAAAACAACCCCATTCGACTGTGAAGGTTGTCTTGCTCCTATCTTCTGGCGTGATCTTGATCTAATGGTACCCTGAGAAAGCATCCGTGAATGAGTAAGCTTCATGTCCGCTAACATTATCCAATACTTCATCTGTAAATGATGTCAAGAATGGATAATGAACACAGGCATCATTAAGCTTCCTGAGGTCCACGCAGATTCTAATTTTGCTCTTCTGTATTTTCTCCTATACTACCATAGGACTCACCCGGTCTGATTCTTCCACTGGTTCAATAATTCCAGCTATAAGCACTTTGTCTAATTCTTCGCAGACCTTTTATTTATACTTCAGATTCAAACGGTGAGGTTTCTGTTTAACTGGCTTCGCATCCGGTTTCAGAGTGATCTTCATCATCCCTAAATCGCCAATGATCCCCTTTAAGTCCGTGATTTTGGTTGGGAACAAGTCTTGATATTTGAGGAGTAACTCGATGACCTTATCTACCGTAGCATCATCCCAGTAGTCCCCAAGCATCGTGTACTTCAGCTCCGCGTCTGTACCTATGTTTACCTGCTTTGTTTTTAGTGACACAATGATGTCGGGGTCCTCAATTGATGGTCCTCGAACTTCATGACACCCTTCAGTTTCTAGAATATTAATTTTTCAGGGGTCGTCATCATCTTCTTCTACTTGTACGTTATAACATTCTAGGGCACAGCTTAACTGGGTTGCACATGTTGGTTGAACTTCTTCCTGTAGTTCCTGTGGTATTTTGAAGATGATGACTTTCACGGTTTGCAGTGCGTTGTCAACAGTATCCGACCATCGGTCTTCAAATGTGAATGTTAACAAAAATCCCTTGCACAAAACATCCCACTTGCCCGTACCATGTCGGAGTTCCATCTCGGTATACCAATTCATGGGTATGACATCCAAGGTATGATAGAATAAGTGTACCCATTTAGGCTGAGGCTCTTCTCCATAGGCCTTGGTCCATTTTTCAAGCTGCATCCGCGGGTCATTACGTCCATCGTATTTACTTGCTAGCCGTCGTTCTAGTTTCCCAAATCATAGTCACATCATCCTCCTGTAGCCGTGTCAGTTCTCAAAATTTCCTTGATGTGTTCCAAACCAATGCACAGGTGTTTCCTGCAACGTCCACTTCAACGCATCGAACCACTGATGCTCTGGTATTGTGCTCTCAAACTTTCTCAGGAATTCATCCACTACTGTCAATCCACCATATGTTGGTAGATCTCGGGTCTGGGCTGTTACGCAACGCAGTGATCTAGTCATCATGTTGTAGTTCAGCGTTGTCACTTCGTTCAACTGATTGTGCCAGCATTCATCTTCTTCATCTGAATCCGAGGTGCAAGAACCTGCGCGCTTCCATGAGATCCTTCCATCTGCAGTCGGATTCACTCAATCCTAATCGCACGCAGTTATCTTGTAGATATAATCTAGCTCATCGTCGCTTCCATCGTCGCGCATGGGTTCAATGTAGTGTGCTCCTTCGGCTGGGTCTAGCGGAAATACTATGCGTAGAGAATTTTTCTCAAATATCATCTTCCACTTCTTCAGATTGATGACCCCATTCATATCATTGGCCCAGTCTATTCCTAGCAACACGGGATAAGGATTGTTTTCATCAACAATCTTTATCACTTCAAAGTCTGTCTGCGTGCTCGCACCTTCGATATCCACTGTTACCCCTTGCAACCTCCCCATGGGAAAAATCTTTTGTTGGTTCGCCAGCCGTAATTGAATAGGGGACCATTGCAACGCCGGCCTGCCCATGCATTCCCACGTCTGCTTTGGTAACACATTCATGTCTGAACCTAGGTCTAGGATTACCTGGTCCATTTCATATTCGCCAATCTGCACCGTCAATCTCATTTCCCTCCCAGTGCTTAATGCATGCTTTCCCAGCTTTCGGACTATGCACGGTTCCCCTGACCCTGCGCACCTAATTATCAGCTCCTGTAGTCCTTTAACTGCCTTATTATCGCGCAGAAATTTCATGCATGTCTTTGAAAAGGTAGTAAGCATAGAAGGATCCATTCCTGGCTCTGGTTGATCCTTACTACCTGAAGTAGAGAATTCTGCGAAGCTATTCTTAGCTTTCGTAAACGTCTCCTTTGCGTGTTCCAAATTAAACTCAGGTTCCTTTGTAGGAGCCTTGCGAACCCATGTATCTTCCTCAAGCTGCTTCCCCTTATCTTCCCTTGTGGTCGTGCCACTTCTAAGCATCATGTTCACGTTGGGGTCTTCTTCGTGCTGTTAAGATCTCATCATTTGGATATTCTGAGTCAGAGTAGGCTGTAGTACCCCTTTCTCGCGCATCTAGGCAATCAACATAGGACAATCTACTGCTTCATGATCAAACTGAGAACACAATATATTCTCGTTGGGTTGGTACAATCGCGAGCGTAGTTCCCTGCTCCTACGTAATTGTAACAATTTAACTATCCTCGGCTCGTTCTTGGTCCCATTCCTCCTTGTCCTCGACCTCGTCCATGAAATCTAGCGTGCGCCATCCCCATGGCTGGGTCGAGGCCTTGCGTTTCCATTTGCATTCTATATGTTAGGGTCCGCTCCATCATTAACTCGTATCTGCGACAAGTACGCTCTTCGTGGCCGACCGATCTACAAAAATTGCAAAACAGCTACTAGGGAGTTTGTGTATACTTCTGCAAACAAATGATAGTTGTCCATCGTGTGCTTTCCTCCTATCTGACAGATTGCGCACTAGAGCGCGGGCACTGCACTTGTCCCTGCCTGTGCCTCTGGTCTCAATGGTATTGGTCCCCCTCCTGCCAAGTAGTTCGCAAATACTGGACAATGGTCTTTTTCGTGGCCCTGGCCTTTGCATTTTATGCACCACACTTCTTCATGCGCCTCTGGCTGTGGCACCCTATCCTGCTTCAAACTCTGCATCTCCAAGCATATATTCTGTAATTGTGCGTGGATTTGTTGGGATTCCAACCCCGAATCCTGTATCAGTGTTTCATGCAACCTCATCATCATTTCCAATGCTTTGGCCTGGGTTGAAAGCTTCTGTTGTGACATCGTCGTCCTCAGGTGTGGTGTTAAAGACGCCACAAACCACGCACGGTGTTGCGTATCCGTTAGCATCATATTAGCCTCGCGGATCATACTTTTCAGTCTCTGATCCAGATCCCAGTGGGTCTTGCCTGGAAACATCGCGATCTCTTTAAATCCGATGATTGACTATGTCTCTAATTTCTGCTGGCTAAATTATCCATTCAACGCATTCTGGATCTCCGCTATTCCTGCATTTGGGTGATCATTCAAGTGCTTGATATACCATGTCAATACACGATCCTGCAGCACGCTCACCAATGTGGCCTTCTTAATGTTGTCATCCGTGACCCCTTGTGCTTCCCACAATGCTCTTACCACGAACCAGAATTGTTCTGGATCCTCATTCCCTACTCCTTTGAATACGAGTAACTTGATCACGCTTGCCATGCTGAACCACAATGGTGGTGGAGCTGGGGTGGGTGAAGATGGAGGTGAAGTAGGTGAAGCTGGTGATGGCGTAAGTGGAGGTGATAATTGCGGAATGCGCTGCCTTATCAAACTGACTGCACTTCTCAGAGAAACATGAGCACACTCTTCCTCGCTCTCTCGTGAAGGTGAGATTAAAGCAATATTTCCTAATCCCTCAGTCCCTTTGTAGATCCTTCCGTTTCGCGTCGTTCCAAACATCAATGTATTCACATCACCCGATTTTCACATAACAACATCTTAATCTAGGTATTCAGGGATTTAATGTACCTACCTCGTGGTCCCTTGAGAAAATGTCATTCTGCTTCACTATAGCTCACGGTTGTGTCTATTGTGAACTCAATGATAAATCCCCCTATTATCTGGTGGAGCCAATGGTCCACAGCCCGCACGATATTATCTTCTGATGCTTCTAGCCTGTGCACTAACTCTGGAGTCCACACTATCGGTTGATTGAGCTTGTACCTTACCTGGCTGTCGGCTAGCCTTGCGATCCACTCGTATAGTTCTGAAGAGAAGGACGCAAAGAAGATCTCGTGGATTTCCGTATATACATAGCGATCCAACCACCTTTTCTCGGATATTTGCGGAGTTCTCTTTTCCTGTGTCATGAACTTGTTAAGCTTCTGATCCAATCACTCTTCAATTTCTTTCTTCGTAGGATTCCAGTGTTCTGACATCAGACATCCCTTAGGCAGATCTCGGTCTCAGCAATGGAACCATTTGTTGGCTTGTTGGGCCTGACCTAGGTTCAAAAGTGATTTAGCCAAACAAATCCAAAAACTACTGGCCCTTTCGGCAACAGTTCGTGGTGCGCAGAATGAGGACTCACCCGAGGTAGTATGGGAGGGTGCTAGAACCAGGTTTCCGCACCCTAGGGATGTCTTGATGAAGTTTGGGAAGTTCGCGAACTGATCCTGTGCGCTCACACTGCTCCACGCAACTGTCTGACCTTCGCGTAGCTCTATGAAGAGTGCGAAGAAACACGGTCTAGATCCTTTATCCTTATTGTGTTATTATTAGAGATCTTAACTTAATTTTGTGGGCCCAATATTCTTATCAATCATTCAACATTCATAACCAATGTACACAATCATACACTGTAAGGAGATGCATAAACATATAACAGAAGCATAAACATACAAATCTACAAATAGATGCACAATATTTCAGAATCAACTTATCTTTTATTAAACTTCTGTTCCGTTACGATCCCAACTCCGCCCTGCGCACTCAGTTGCAGGGGTTCACACACACAGCTGCGGACTCTACCAGGCCTTTGCGCACACAACTGCAGAGTCTCTCCTTACTACTACAACCCAAGACTCAGACTTACAGACTCGAATATTGCATTCAAAAACCAATATCACTTAAGATCAACCTTGAAAACTGACTTCTACACTTAGAGCCTTCCTCTATTTATACATTCCCATGGTCCGTAGACCATGGGCAGGCTGACACATTCTATATTAAATTACAATATTTTAGGGCAGACAACCCTAGACTGTCGCGTTTCGTGCCCACATTTCGCAGGGTCTTACATTACTTTTGACCAAAATTCGGGCTACAAGCCCCAAAAACCTGCTATGGGGGGATCTGCTGCCCAACAATCTGTTGGTTTCCCAGTTCATAGCATTGGCTCCCCATTGGCAGAGGTTTTAGGTCATAACATTGGCTCCTCATTGGAAAATGTTTCCTGAGTCATAGCATTAGCTCCCTACTGGCAGAGATTCCCGGGTAATAACATTGGCTCCTCTTTGAAAACTATTCTGGTTCGTAGAAGTGGCTCTTCGATGGATGGAGGGTGGTACTTAAAGCCCCCCTATGATTCTTCTTCTTTAGATTCAATAATGTTTCAGCAGATAGAGTCGATTAGAGATGGGACATTATTTGATGACAATATACTGGAAAGTTTTTTAAATTAAGAGCTGAAGCTTCCAGCTCTAGAAGCTTCATAATGGAAGTCTGTTAAATGGTTTGGCCGGATGGGATCGAGGATGTCAGTTTGGGCTCCTTTTCCCTATAATGATGGAACTATCTCAACAGATAAGACCTTCTCCCATGAGAAGAGGATCCATCTCCCATCCATTCATCCTATATAAACCTCCATTCTTTGCAAGCATAAGCTAGTGTTAATGTTGGTGTGCTAGTGCTATTTTGGTTTGGAGTAAACAACAAGCTATTCATAATTGCAGCTATCTAGTTGTGTGAGGGAGAAGTGTGATTTGGTTTGGAGTTAAGCCTAAAGGGAAGAGTCTTAAAACTATTATTGATTGAGGCCATCATGGAATGCTAGCAGAAGTGTGTGGGAACCTGGTCTTGTCAGAGGAGAACCGCAACGTCAAGACAATGGTTGTAATCTCTCTTTGATATCAATATAAATGCAACTATCGATTGATTTCCTACATGTTTTTTCATCTTACATATTCGTGGTTTAATGTTTCTTGACTTGTTAAGTAGTTTGAATTACAATTTTTCTATTTTCACGGTTGTTGTTTGCTATTGTTTACTTGTTTCAGGTGATTGAAGAAGGAAGAGAGAGATAGCTGGAGCAAGCAAGCAAGGACATCATCAAATGGGATAAGCGTACTAAGAAGTATGCCCTCTTAGTTGGTTCTAACCTAAGGAGATGTTCCATAAAATGTATATGTTTTGGTTAGACCCATCATCGGGCTAGAGGAATTTGTTTGTGTCTGTACTTATAATTTTACTTCACCACAAATTGGTGACTACACTGGGGAACCCAATCCTTTTGCTTGTCTTGGATTTCATGATTTCGTGAGAAATTTTCTAGTTCCACTTTTTCCATTTTGTTCTGTTTCTTTTCTCCTGCTTACCAGCTTGAGTTTGAAATTCATTGTAGCAGATCTGGTCTCTGCTTTTATTTATTATTTTTTCTTAACTTCCTCGATCAATGCGCTTCATCCACTAACAATCGTGCCGATCAGCGTGATATGTTGAGGAACAGTCACATTGACCAGCCTCTAGCGGTTGTTGTCAGTTAGGTAGTCGTGCCGATGCCTGTAAGTGAATATTAGGGTTTCACCCCAATCTTGACCAGTGTGTTCTGCTCTTATGATTTTGACCCCATAAGACTTTTAGACCATTTTCTCCTTGACCAGAAAGCTGCTTTTCATTTGGTTTTGTTTGCTTGTTGGCTTATCATCCTTCTGCTTGATTGCTTGAGTCACTGATTGGTTAGCGACACTAGGGAATCTAGTTTTTCATCCATTCAACTATTTATGAACTTAGTAAGTCAGGTTGTAGGTGTAATTACTCCTTGCTTTTTCATTTTCAGTCCTTTTACGACTTTGACCTCTATTACACAAGTTTGAAAAGTTTTCGTTTGCTTGTCTAAATGTTTCTTTTCCGGCATGGATTACGTTTCTTGTCTTGTGTTTGGTAAAGTCAATGTTTCAGTGATCTAAATGAGCTTCTCTTTTCATATTTTCATCTGCTTGAAGAGCTTATTGTCTCGAAAAATTTTTCATCGAATAATTATATGCAAAAAGTTTATTTCATTGTTTCATGAAAAAGTGTGAAATTCTAGTTTGTTGCGTCATTGTGCTATTATAGCTTGCATCATTGAAATACTAGAATTGCATTGGCATTTGGAAAAGGAAAATAATTCTTTTTGCTTTCGAAAGGACTGTTAGATATGTGCTTGTCAGGAAATTAGGAGTTGGAATGCATTTTTCATTAGTTTATTTTTCGAAAAGTAAGGTAGTGAAATATCATTTCATTTTCAGTTGCTTGTTTGTTTGCATTTGATTGAGTAGTTTCTACCCTCTCTAGTGTAGACATTTCATCGAATTGAAAGGGTATTGTCTCATTTAGTTACATTTAAGGTTATTTCGAGTCACATCACTAAGACCTGTAAACTAAAACATAACTCAAGATAAAATTTAAAATGAATTCAATTAACCTAAGGCACATTTGACATTTAACGATCATATCTAGAAGGTCTAGGCTAGAGACGTGTTCCGACGTCTTTAAACCTAGCAGCTATCGTTAGCTTCGGCATTAGACAACGCTAGTACGGATTTGTGCTCCCCATACCATCAAGTATATAACGGGAGACCCCTATAGGCTGCAACCTTTTATCCTTAGGAAGTCGAGTCGGCCGCCTTGCAAATGTGAGACACCGAACACAACATTTGGGGAGATTGCCTTCTCTTACTTCTCGGTTTGTCGGGAGGTATTCTACCGTTCACGGTTGCCTAGTAATCATGTTTACCTAGATCATCCAGAGCAGTCATTTGATATTTCTGACTCATCAAACTTAAAATATCATTCGAGCACTTGTCCTTTAGAGCTCGTTTCCAATCGAAAGCGATAGAGTCATCTTTTTCTCTTTCTCGACTCTTAAAAAATGAAAGAGCACCAATGTTTTATGCATCTTAATAATTGATTACCCATGATATGAAAACACCATGTTAGTCTTTTTTGAGACCAAATCATCAGTTTCCCTTAAAGAACATTTTAAATCCTTGAAGTTAATTTTTCAATCGACTAAGACAAGGTCATCATGGCTGGACCATCTGGTTCACCCAGTTCCTCTTCCTTTCCCATCTGAAATATTGTCTGAGGAGTCATTTCCTGAGTTACCAGAGTCACTTAATGACCAAGGTGTTGAACTCGGAATTGTTCTAACTATTCAACCTTTATCATCTCATCCTTCGCCTACTTTCGATACTGGGTCATCTATTGATCTTTGCCCGGAAACTCCGGACAATCCTATTCAAACTCTTGAGGACTCGCCGACCACTGACAGTAAGCTTGGACTGGTTATTTATCCTGCAAACCCTCTATTTGACCCTGTTATGATATCACCACAAATTGGCGACTCCACTGTGGGGTCAAAATCCTTACCAGCAGGGATGGGCTCCTTTGTTCGGACCCGCTCACCTACACCCCGTCATTACCGTTGGTCCTTTTTCCAAATGGGGCATCGATTATATGACATGTAACCCTCATTCAACTGGGGGGCATGGCTATATTATTGTCGCTATGGATTATTTCACCAAATGGGCCGAAGCGATGCCTACATACTCTGCAGACAGTAAGACAATGACTCAATTCCTTTTCAACCATGTTATTTCTAGGTTTGACATACCTCAAGCCATTCTCATAGACCATGGCTCCCATTTTAGAGATTACATGATGGCTGAGCTGACATCTACATTGGGCTTGTGCCACAATGGCTCGACCCCATATTACCCTCAGGCCAACGACCAAGTTGAAGCCGTGAACAATGTCTTGGTCACAATGCTTCAACATACTATTGGGATGCACAGGTCAAATTGGCATCTCATGCTCTTTTCAGCTCTGTGGGCATATCGAACCTCAACCAAAGACACAACTAGTGTCACACCATTCCAGTTGGTCTATGGTCTGGAAGAAACATTGCCGATCGAATGCAAGATTCCTTCACTCAAGTGAGCTGTTGAACTCCTCCCTGAAACATCACCTCAAGAGGAACGCCTTTTGTGTTTAGAACGACTAGACGAGACTTGCCGTCTTGCTGCCTTGGTCATCAAAGCACAAAAGAAACGGGTCAAATCCCATTTCGACTAGTCGGTCTCCCCTCGCACATTCTTTGAGGGTGATTTGGTCTTACTATACGACCAAGCTAATGATAAGATAGGGGCAGGCAAGTTCGAACCCATGTGGCATGGGCCCTACATTGTGAACTGCATTTTGCAGAAAGGAGCCTATGAGCTTATTGATTATGAAGGAAATCCTCTCGATAAGCCCCAAAACGGGCTTTACCTCAAGAAGTATTATTCTTAGGTCATCTTGCAAGGTTACTTATGTACATTAGTGTATCATTATTTTTTGTGCAGTGTGGTTTTGTGTGGTAGTTTTCAAACAACTTTCCTATTTACTATGCTTTTCTTGCTTTGTATATGTCTGCGACTCCCCACATTGATTTCACTAATGGTGTTACCGTAGTGCCCAGAACCTATCATCCGTGGTGTGGGCTATTTATAACCCTAACGGTGAGTTGATTGACCTTCAAGGTATCTTTCTAGGCCGCACAACTAACAACATTGCCGAATACAGTGCAGTCATCGAACTATTGTCAGAAGCCATTGCTCTTGACAGTAGAGAGTTGGTTGTCAACCTAGATTCACAACTTCTCATCCTTCAAATCAATGGGCAATATTCTATCAGAAAACCTCAAACCCTCAAATATTGAGAATATATCTTCGTACCGTCTATTGGAAAGACATTTTGATTACATTACATATCATCATATTCCTAGACGCATGAATACATTGACAGATGCATTAGCTAATCATGTGTTGGATAGGCATTTATGAAACATGTGAAAAGATAAAACAAACCATTTGTACCATAGTAGACAAGAAAATACAACATATATATAGTGATAATGTTTGATACATCAAAACCCCAAAAAAATAATATGTATGTCCAAAATAACATCGGCAGCTCGCAGGCCTCATATATCTGTGGCACACAAGCCTCAAAATATGTAAATGCTAGACCTAGGAACTAATGAGCATGGTGATCATGGTAGCATGATACGGCTCGTGCAACACGAGTTAGCAATCGATAGATCCGATCCAAGACTCCATCGTGTGCCTCTGGTACTGACGAGGAATGTCTCCTACCTGAGCATACTCCAGGATGCCACGAGTCAACCCCTCAAAGTTCCTTGTGATCTCCTCCTCGTTGTCACTCCCTTCCTGATAAGGAGTGACATCATCAATAGGATGGGGGATGTGCCTAGCTATTGGGGACATCCTAGCAGGTCACTCTGGTCCAACGTCTGCATTAAGAAGAGAAATTTTATAAGCACATATATACCAAAAAAAAAATAAAAAATCTAAAAATAAAAAGTTAATTTTTGACCTTCATCGTTGAAATCCTCTCCATCTGGTAAGGGCATATCTGGATCTCCACGGAAGTCAGTGCCACTATATGGCCTATCCTCCATGACGATTTTTTGTCATTGTAGCCATGAAAAGAATGCAGGTCAGTATGACATGTGCTAACCCCCAATGATCTTGGGCATCAAATGAATCCAGCGAGCCATCCACGAATCGCGTGGCATAGGAGGATCTACCTCAGTCAGCTGATGCTGGAACAATGGTACCCGTTCCAAGAAGAAGGTCACAAGCACCGGTCCGAAGCAAATTGCTTCAAATTCCCCACCTTGGCTTTGGATAGCTGGCGCTTGATGTTGATCTTCATGGCCTTGGACCAGTTGAAGATTGTAGGAGCTGTACAGTCGATAGCATAAAGGAAATTTGACTTGTTAGTCTCATGTTCTGCCTGGGACCCTGCCACTCTATTGATGGTCAACAGAAGCACTCTCAGTGTCAGATCCCGAACACTGGAAATCTGTATCTTCCCACTTTTGGATTTTAGGGCCTTAGGGCAATGTTCGGCAAGCAATGAAGATATGATTGCCCCAATCGGTCGTGACCCATACAAGTTCATTGGTTCTCCTCGACGAGATTGTCCAGTGATGAAGTATATATCTAAAGTTTCCAACTCCATCTCCTGGTCACCAATGAAAAATATCTCTTGATTAATGTCCCAAAGACTAATCAGGTACTGAAGCAACTTGGGTTGGGCCCGCATCCCTGGCGTGAGAAAGAATATGAGGAGTCCACAAGCCTTTAAAGCTTCCAGGAAATTTGGGTCATTCATTGCCTGGGTGTCAACAATCTCATGTTCCCGTTCTTTCTAGCCCACCATTTTCAGCGATTCTTTCCTGCAAAATCCATTAATTTGAGTCAACAATCATGCTTGGCCCATAAAATTTGAGTTTAAATGATGATTTTTTGAGGAAATAGGGTTTTCCCTATTCACGGCGCAGGCGCGCCTGTTTTAAAAACAATTGCGCAAAACGGTGTTGCTGCCTTTGTTAATCACCCTCAACCGGCACGATTCCATGCCTTGAAGTTGTGCCGACCGAGGGCGAAAAAGTTTTTCAAAAACCCCCTCAAAAAACTAAAAAAATAGTTAAAAACAGAAATAAAAGACTGGAAATGGAGCTCAGGGCTTTGGTTTTTACCTGTAACTGGCGGCTTGGCGATTGACCTCTCGGATCTCCCGCAATTTGCTCTAGAACAATTAGGGAAAAAGTGAATAAAAAGTTTTCATAGTAAGGTAAAATGGTAAATGGTAAAAATATATTTACTTTTCTCCTTTTTATTCAATTTTTCATGAAAATATCAGGTTTTTGTAAATATTTTAACCTATTTTGCCTAAAGAGCTAGATAATACACTTTACCTTTTTGCGCAATGACAAGTGATGGATGTTTGACGATGGTGACGAGTCACGTTTTAACGCTTTTCTCGACTCGATAAGCTCATATGAAAATATTTCTGAGTGTTTTTCCCTTTTTGACTCGTAAAAAGAAAATAAAATGGGGGGTCCGCTTTCAGCTCTTTTCCGACCCTTTAAAAGCGAAAAGATGGCCGAGCCCTTGTCATTTCAAACTCTTTAATGGATGCGAAGTGTCGTACGCCCAGTATAAGTTTACCCCTTTTTCGGGGTGGGAGGCACTATTTACAAAAAAGGTACTCGACTGAAATGGTCAAGCGGTTCTCTCAAGTATCGTTTTCTACCTTTTCGGGCTCGAGAGACACAAACATGTGAAAATGGACCAAGTGGACTTTTATTTTACGTGTCTTTTTCAAACTCTCTAAACATGAAAAAGATACCAAGTTACACCTTTGTCGGACTCGTTAAAATATTAAACGTCATCAGATTCATCGTCATGACGAACATGAGCTTCTCCTTCCTAGGGCTTGTTAAACTTACTAGGTCAGATTCGTCCGAAGGATGAACTTACATTGCAATCATATGCTATCCTCTTCAAGCTTGTGATTAAAAAAAATTGGGGTACCCGCCAGGAATGTTGGGGAAAAATTTGGAAATCTATCAGTTGTGTCGGCAACTCACTTTTGAACATAACACTTTCTGCTTCGTGTCGGGTTGGGATATCCTCCTCCATATCATTGACTTTCCTAGGTTCGGGCCATTCATTTTTGCCTTCCATTTGATCTCTGCCACGTCATCATGACCATAGATCCCATGGATCCAAAAGCTTCCAAACTTCCAAGATGTGTCGCTGATATGTTCAAGACTTGTCCTTTTGTAGTTACATTTGCCTCTGATTCTCTGTATCATCCAAAATCATTTTGCATGCTTTCGTCTCATGTCGATGATGTGGGAAACATTATGGCCCTCCTTCGACATAGCCACTTTCTGTCGACTTCAACTCATTATCCTGGAAGTTGACCGAGGGAATCCCTTCCAGTACCTTAGAGCTTGCATGCCCTAATGGCAAGTTCTTCACACTTGATGACAAGTTCACATCATTGGCTTTCAATCAAGTGATTTCACGAGGTGTTTGACTTCAGTTCCTCTATTCACATTCTGTGAATTGTGCTGATAGTACCTTGAGGACCATTGTCATTATTGGTGGTTTCTCTCACGCTTGTTAACAATTTACATCATTGAATGGTAATCAAGCGACTTTTTAGCCTGTTCGACGTCAATACATCTATTCACATGTTAGAATTTGTACTTTGATTGGGTCGTGTTGGAGTGCAAGATCCTAGGCTCAGATCACAAAAGTCTAGGTTGCGAAGTGATGTGACATGATTATGTTGATATGCATGTCTCTTTCAGATGGATGGCTGCAACCATACCATGAGTTGTCATATGTGATCCTTCTTATTATTGGATGGCTGCAACCATACCTTGGTTTCGTTATGATCCTCTTTGATGGATGGCTGTGCTCATACCTGGATCCCTTTACATGATCATTCTTTGGATGGATGTGTCCATGCCACGATTCATGTATCATTTGACATATTTCTCAGTTATGTCTATGTATATGTACTTTCTTGTAGGTTTTCCGACGTCAGACTACGATTCCTTGCACTGATTCATAAAGCAGTTCATCCCTCACTCTAGTTCGACCTTCACGCTTTAGGGGGCATCTGTTACACAACATTTTGTCACTGTCCCTGTACTCCCCGTTCCTTGATCCTGGAGGACCTCTACAGTGAACCCCACATGCTTTCCCTTCATGAAGAAACTCCCATTGTGTCCCTCTTCATGAGCAGATCAATTCCCTTTTGCACCATTTCCCCTAAAACTTTTGTTTTGCCTAGTTTACAAGACTGGCGCTAATGACCTTTGTCTCCCCCACGCTGATATGCAGAGATTAGCACTATCCCCAGCACCAACCAGAGCAACTTAGTTGTGTTCCAGTCGCGCCGGTCCTGTTATGGAAAGTTTTTAAAATTAAGAGTCGAAGCTTCCAGCTCTAGAAGCTTCGCAACAGAAGTTTGGTAAATGGTTTGGACGGATGGGGTCGAGGATGTCAGTTTGGGATCCTTTACCCTATAATGATGGAACTACCTCAAGGGATAAGAACTTCTCCCATGAGAACTTGGTCTTGTCAGAGGAGAAATGTAACGTCAAGACAATGGTTGTAATCTCTCTTTGATATCAATATATGCAACTATCGAGTGATCTCCTACAAGTTTTTTCATCTTACATATTCATGGCTTAATGTTTCTTGACTTGTTCAGTAGGATGAATTACAATTTGTCTATTATCACAGTTGTTGTTTGTTGTTGTTTACTTGTTTCAGGTGCTTGAAGAAGGAAGCGAGAGATAGCTGGAGCAACCAAACAAGGACATCATCAAACGGGATAAGCGTACTAAGAGGTAGGCCCTCTTAATTGGTTCTAACCTAATGAAATCTTCCATAGAATGTATCTCTTGTGGCTAGACCCATCATCAGGTTAGAGGAATTTGTTTGTGTCTGCACTTATAATTTTACTTCACCACAATATATTAGCTACAATAGGAGAAATGGGAGAGCCCATAGCAACACAAGTGACTTTCTTGTAGTTTTGTCCTTGGGAGCTAAAGAATATTGAGAGAAGGAAAACTTCCACTAGTTTGGCAGTTTTAGGGTCGGTAACCTCTTAGAGAACTTGGATAGCGCTTCTAAGGGAATATTATAATGAAACCACATCAAAATGAGTGATTAGGTCATCCTTGTCCACTTTATCATCCTTGATAAGCTTAACATTAGAATGTGATGAAAACATTAGCTAAAAAAGCACAAAAAATGAACCAAAAGTGGGTCGTGCTAGGATGTAAAGTCTTGTTCAAATAATCCAACACATATTCAATAATCCATAGTTTTTCAACAGTTTGCAAAATGGTGGGAACTAGGCATTCATAAAATCAACTACTAATGGTAGATATCCCCCTTGATTCTCTACACCAACAAAATCAATTCTTAACAATAATAAGCTTCATCAATGATTCTACAACATACTTCAAGGTATCAACCTTCTCCAACCACACATTGTTCTTTTCAACCTTATACCTCTAACAAAATTAGACTACACATCAATATGCTTAGTTTGAACATGACAAGTAGGGTTATATGGAAATATGTCTTTTACTGTCACAATCTATCCTTAATCTCTCAACCATAAATAATCTTTACTCACATGAGTGGCTACTATGTACTCATCTTTTATAGTTGAAAGTATAATTTTAGCTCAATCTTTCTCATCCCTTTGATTCCTCCATCGAATAGGTTGTTTTTTTTTACAGATTGTAGATCTTATATGATCAAGATCTCCGATCTAATCAACATCTACAAAACCTTTCACATTTATCACTTTTCTCAATCAAGGTCTTCCTTGGTAGCTAATTATATAATTTAATATCCATGCAAATATTTAAAGTCCCTTTTTATAGCTACTTAGTGATCCTTCCCTAATTTTGATATGTATTTGCTACAAATTTCCACATGAACAATATATTGCATATTATACAACATAACCTACGTCAAACTTCAAAGAACACTTGCATAAGGAAAAAAAAGAAATGTCCATTATTTCTTATGTCTTGGGATATCGTCTTACATATATAGGAACCTTGACTACTTTACATATTCTCATATTAGACCTTTTGTATTATTGTATCAACATATTCCTCTCATTAAACAAATATTTCTTATTTACATGATCTTTTTTAGTTTCCATGATCATCATAAAATTTGTAGAGCCAATATATTTAATATTAAACTTAGAGGATAAATCTTCAAGCTCAATATCCGATTGATTACTTCCCTCATTCCTTCACAATGTAAAAAGTTCTAAAGCACTTGGGAATTGTGCGCATTATTTTTCATTGTGGGGTTCTTTGTGATCTACGCATGAATTCTATGGCTATGTCACAAAGGCCACATTGATTGTTTATTATAGTAGAATTGATTTTAGTTGTGGTATTCAAAGATAATTAGGATAAACATTTCCTCCATTACATTGAAGTCCTATACTTATTAAGGGCCCCTCTATAGTTTTCTATTTGTAAATTAAAACATTCATTAACAATCTTTTGCAAGACTCTACATACATTCTATATTTGGGTGAATACTACTCACGTTTGTAGTTGCATTAGTAGCCCACTACAATAATGCCACAATTTTGTTAGTATTATCATTTGGGAAAATGGTACTTAGAGGGGTTCTTGCTGATATACACATGAATTCCACGCCTATGTCATTTAGGCCACCTTGACTGTTTATTAGAGTGGAATAATTTTTAGCCTTGGAATTCCAAAATCATTAGTGTTAAATTGTCTCTATTACACATAAAGCCTATATCTATTTAGGGTCCCTCAATAGTTTTTTTCTTTGTAAAATTAAAAAATCCATTAGACACTTTCACATGACTCTTTGTATACATTCAATATTTGGGTGGATAATACTTGTGTTTGTAGTTGCATTAGTATCCCACTACAATAATGTGAAGATTTTGTTTGTATTATCATTTGGTTGGATGGTACATACATGGGCTACATTTAATACTGGTGTTAATTACAGAGGTGACATTTTATTTTATATTTAATGGCTTCATTATAGGTTCCTATCAGGTCTGGGTCTCAACTCTCTTTATGAGGAGAGCCATGGCATAATCAAATGCATTAGAGTAAAACTCCATAGAAAGTAAATTGTAGGTCTACTACTTTCATGATACATAAATATAATGTTTGAAATTTGGTTTTAAAATCACGAATATTTCTTTAGGTTTGATATTTAGCTTGGTTAACTACAATGCAAGTGGTCAAGATTATGATAATTCTCAAACTTGTTTGAGAAAGCCTTTTCAAATTCATACTAGTTGTGGATGGAATGAATGGGTAATTATAAAATCTACTAAATTTCCTCCATTAGAAGGTAAAGCAATTAGTTAGAAAAATAAATCTTTCTCTCAAAATTTAGAAGTTGAAAGGATTTAATATAGGCCTCAACATGATTTTCCACTAAAATTTAGTCAATGAGGTTATATTTATTAATGTGTTATTTAGTGATTTTTGGTAACTCATGTAGTTGTTTAACTAATTACAAGGTGTTTTCAACAAACCAAGCAAGATATACTCCAACCATTATTGTCTTGTTGGGTTATGTTGTAGTATTCAACAACCACCCATTTATTTTTACTTAGTTATTAATAAATAATTGGGACCCTTCTTTTCTTTTAATAAAATTCTTCAAAATTTCAATAAAGTTAGGTCATTTTTGGATTTGTTATAAAAATTTGATAGGCTTGAAGATTGTCCCTTTATCGGAACCCATATATGGGAGCTGCACCTTTCAAGAACTTATGATAAAAATAAGTGTCGATAAGTCATGCTCACAAAGTCAAAGCTCCATCAGAAAAATTCCATCGGATCTATGTTATATTGTAAATTCCCTTTTGAGAAAGTTAAGATAAAACTTGTCTTCGATATGACTTCCTCCTGATGGTTGCTTTATTAACAAAAACGCAAAAATGCTTTTATTAACGTTTATCACAACTCACGTGCACCTTTATCGTAAATTTTAATATGTGACACCTCCAATATCTTAGACCTATGATACACTTTATCTTTGATATCCCTCATCGTCGATATCTTTGATATTCCCATTAAATCCTTCCATCATAACTTTTACATTGGAAGCTTGTTCCTAAAACCCCCAATATGCAACCTCTTATATGACTTCCCCGATGTCGCTTCGTGCCTCTTTCCATCAAATCATTTCCTTTTATGTCTATCATAGAAGTTACTTTATCGGAATTCTCACATAGTGGAAGTTCGAATTATCGTAACTTTCAAATGCATCCATCCAAGTGATTTCTCTGATATTTAACCTCTGATATGCTGATTGTGAAAACCCATGTGACTTCACGTTTCCGCACTTAACGTTTGAAAGTGGAGAAGTTATTATTTTTGAAATTATAAACACATTCATTCATTGTAGTTTGATTTTATCAATATTTTATTTAAAGAAGAGATTGTTGTTGTAAAGTCTCATTATTTGCGCTAAGTCCTTTAAGAGTAAAAGTTGTTCGCTCATTCCTATGTTTTCGCCTACATACCAGTCCCGACCATCGTAACCTTGAAGATATGTCGAAAGCAAAAAAGGGAAAAAAGAAATCCACAGGGCAACAACAATCTTCCACTCCTCTAATTGAAAGCATTAAAGATAAGAATGCTACATCTAGGTTGTTCTCTAATACAACCTATTCAAAAGGCTCTGGACAATCCTCATGGGAATCCATGTATAAACTGTTTGAAGATGAAGGACCTAGGGTCACACAAAGGACAATAACTGCCGACGACTGTACTCCTATCTCAAACATTGCCTACAATGATGTGGCTAATTCCTTCTTTCACAGGATTGTAGCCAGGCCTAAAATTATTCCTTCTACAAACATCGTTCAGTGGGTTGTAGACAATTTAAGCATTTCTAACAGGCATACTGTCACAAATAAGAAAAAAGTCATTGAATCGTTTCCCGGCTTGAGGAGGATGTACCATTTTCCCGAAGCACAATGTAAATATGGCAAGAAAGTTGTTGAAGAATTTGTGAAAGAACGTGATCACACATCATAGCCAATTAGAGGAAGGAGGGGAGACCTTAACAAACACAAGCGAGGGGAAATTGGTAAGTATTCTGTGGATTCCCTTTCCGGTCCCTATTTCCAGATAGTTGCTATGATGTGTATACTTTTTTCTCAACCTAATACTCAAAAATTCATTGATCAATGGGTACCACTTATTGATGGGGCTTCAGAAGTTTTTATCTTTGATTGGGTAATATTATCTTAGATAACCTAGCCAACCATATCTTGTCTTTTAGGAGTAAGCACAAAGTCTTTGAGAACATAATTCCTCCCTTTTACATGAGCGCTTACATCATGGATGCCTTGTGTTTCACCATGGACTTTTCCTTTATGGGTTGGAAGTGGACCCTAGAACACCCTACCCCTATTCACATCTACCATGATATGTTTTGGGATACCAAATATCTACCAAATTTCTACAAAATTTGTCATGGAGTCATGCTACCCATTTACTAGACTATTTTTTATAAAAGGGCTCCACAAGTATCTCTAGAAGCTGAAATTGACTTTCTCCGAGTAGGAAATTGGTTCGGAGAAGAATTGTTCACCTATGTTAGAGTCTATGGGAGTTTAGATTACCCACATATGTTACCTATATTCATTCCTGACAAACTTCTTTCCAGAGATATTTCCTATGAGACCGTAGGAAACGGTATCTCTAAAGTTTTAAAAGAATCCAATAAGAAGATATGGTCTATTTTCCCTATCCAATGTGGTATATATGACTTAGATAACTACATGCATGTAGTAATTGAAATTAATTCCATTCAAGAGGCTGACTTCCCCACTATTCCTAACAAACAATATGACCCTCATTAAATTGTCAAAAAGATTACAGCTACATCAAGCATTAGGAAGATTTCCCATGAGCCAGATAAGTTTGAAGATTTATTTGAGAAGGATTATACTTATTCAATGGTTGTGAAACAAGAAGAACAACATTTAACTCCCATATAAATGATTCATTTTACTCAGTACAGGGCCTCAAGGCTACTAAATCTGCCTATGGATTCATTATGGATTCCTCAAGAGATGATAGTTCTTGAAGATGTTCTAATTGTTGGTTCTACACAATGTTCTGGTGCTTCTCAGTCAAGAGAAACATTCACCTCCTCCTATTCTCAAGCAGAGGATTTTGTACTTGGTCCTAGACTAGAAGAAATATGGGAACAATATAATCGCGCTCTTAATGGTAAATCTAATGATCGTCAAGTTATTAAAACTCATCCATAGGAGAAGATTCAAGACACTTCCAAAAGCCTTGAACAAACTCTAATAAAAACAATGATTTCGGAGAAGCCTTTTGAGGATAAAGATGTTTAAATTATACCAACTTTCCCTTCTTCTGAGGTTGTGTTAAGAATTGAAGAAGTTCCTCCACTGGATATCTTTAACAACCCTCAGCACAAGGTTGTGGTTAGAAGGGAGAGGAAAAAAAGAAAACTCGACCAATCCCAGTCTCTTGTTTTTGGAAACACATATTTTGAGGTGTTGTGGAAAGGTTATGTGGAAAATACTATAGAGGAAATGGGTATACTTACCCAATTTATGGATGCCCACACTTCAGCTACTATGGAAAAAGCTGCAGAGGTGCAACAGTTGCTAAAGTAAAAAGAAGAAAATGATGTGTTATTAGAACAAAGCATTGACGCTGAGAAACAAAAGGTAGCAGAACATTGAAAAGGATAGGTCACAAAGCTCCAAAACGGGTTTAACTCCCTCCGAGTTCAGCATGATGTTGATTTACATGCCCAAGACTCTAAAATTCAAGAGCTACAAAGAAGGATTGAACATCTAAGTGTCAATCCCGAATTAAAATATTTTAAGAAGGAAGAAAAATAGTTGAATACTCTTCTTGCTCAGAAATAGATTGTGTTTTTCCATAAATTGGAAAGCATTCATGATCAATCCAGAACAACTAGTACCTTGGTAAACCAACTATCAGATGTCAAGACTTACTTTGAGGACATAGAAGAGAAAATTTTTGGTTTCTTGACATGGCAAGAAAGCACAGATGGAATATTGGCTAATCTTCCCAAAATTTAAGAATCACACAAAGACATTGTTTTTAGAGAATGGGAAGTTCGCCTCAAGCAAGCGGAAGTAGCAATATTTCATGCAAGGTATATTTCAAATAACCTCATCAAAGAAGTTAGTGATAACTTGTTTCAATACAACCTCATATCAAATTGTCCTGAAGGAGCATTGCTCGATATCAAACTGCTTATAAAATGTGGCAAGAATCCTCCAAGAAGCGACCTGAGGTTATAGACAAGCTAACCAAAATTAACTTGGAAAGTCATTGGCAATTTTTGGTCAAACCACACAGTCAGTGGTTGTTCCTCTGATTTTTATAAAATACCACCACTCAAATTCTGCTAGCATTGAGAGATGTTATCTTCATCAGCCAAATGTGACTACAACCAAAATCTCCAACTGAGTTAAATAATATGATAGATATCTATGAGTTGCAACAATGAATCGAAGGACAGGCTTACTCCCAGGCTTAGACAATTTGTTGCAATAGATTCTAAATTTGTCCCTTTTTGTTTATTTTGGATACGTTTGTTGAAACTGCCTGAAGTTGTTATTGTATTTTCTATATTTTTATTTCATCATGAAACTATAAATCCCCTCTCTGAGATAGGAGAAGGGGTTCTGAATTTTTGAAAGAAGGCATAAGTTTCACTATTGTAACTCAGTTTTTTCTTAATATATAGTTGAACCATCACCATTTTTCCCGTGAGAAAGGCAATGATATATCGGGTACTATTATCCTTTTGTTATTCTTTTTTTTAGAGTTGAATGGAAATTATAATTTGTTCATAATATATGTGCTTAAGCAATCGTGCATTATCACTATTGACATGTTAGATTGAAATCATAAATTATATGTATGAACAACGATATCTCATTTATGTGATGAATTCATAAGCAAGTTTAATTAACTATTTAATTAAATTAGTCATCTGTCTCTGCTTTAACCTCATAGTTACACGATAACCTACATTTTCATGTTAATTATGGTATCTCCCTAATCACATATACAAATAACATTCCCGGGATAGATAATAAGTTTATTAAACTTTATTTTTAGTTTTTAGTTATATTAGAGCTTTATACTTTTATTAAATTCATTTAACATAATTTCACATAAAGGGAAACTGGTCCCATAATTCCAGTCAGAGCCATTATCTCAAACAGAAAAGGATCTGATCTAAGGTCTCGACTGGATGGTTTCCCCTAATGTTGATGCTGACATCTCAGGCCATCAACATTTTTTATGCTAGAAGGAGGGATTTCAAACTATGAATGGAAACAAAGTCACATCCCAAAAGAAAAAGTCTTTCTAAGAGTCAGTTTTCCTCAAAGTCTCCATTAACTTCAAGATCACATTCTAAATATCCTAGTCATAGATTTGAAGTTGCTTAAACAGTCACTAAATCTCCTAGCTCACTCCCAAATTTAGTTGGTGAAACTTCTACAAAATCACCTATAGAGTCCCATGAAGTACAGACTTTAATTTAGAGACTGGAAGGAATTTCGATTTCTCGAGAAAAACCTGCTCAGACTAATTTATCTGAAGGAAGTGTTACTTCTCTCTATAATCTTCTAGGGTTTTAACTAGATATAGGAGTGAAAAACTTGGAATGAATCCTTTTTATTTTCCATTACCCACTCATCAGAAAAATAAAAATACTCCAGATACTCAACCTTCACTAGTGGGATTACATCATCTTCCCCACGTCATACTCCTTCTGTCGACCCCGCTTCTTCTTCTCATTTTCCTTTACCTTCCTTTTATCATCCTTTGATTCCTTCCATTCACATTCCTCTTTCACAATCAACTAGTATTGTAATCAGTATTGCTACAGGGGAAACTTCTTCAACTGTCCAATCTCCTATAGCATCATCTGCAAATTCTTTTATTCCTAGTACTCCAAGAATGGAAAATAGACCATGGAATAACCCAAGGGAAGTTGCGATGACACCACCACTACATCCTCTTCCTAAACACCCAGAAATATGGTTACCTAAGTATAATCCAGATGATGGTTTTCATGTAGAGGAACACCTTCATAATTTTATGTTGGAAATAAATCTCAATGGGGTTTTAGAAGAGGATTGTGTTTGTAGAATTTCCCCTTACACATTTGAAGGATTTGTAGGGTCATGGTATTTCTCCTTACCAGCTGGATCAATCACTAATTGGGATATATTTGAATTTTGTTTGTTTGTTGAAATTTGGGTATGATCGAACAACAACTACTTTAATCAATGATTTATCAAATCTCAAATGAAATTCAAATGAGAAAATTAAGGATTTTAACTCAAGATTTAAAAAATTGTTAAATAAAATCCCATTGACTTCCAAACTTGGCGTTGATGTATAGATTGAATGGTATATTAGTGCTCTTCCTTGAAATATTTCCTTGTTCTTGGATAGAGTTAAAAAAATAGTACTCTTAGACAACATGAAATAAGCTTTATTTGTTGGAAAAAGAGTTCAAGCTCTTGAGAAGAAATCTACCATTGAAGAAAGAAATCATACCAAAAAAGTGAATTTTAAAGATGAATCTAAGAAAAACACTTCCAAAGACCCTTTTGATTTGGAAGGACTAAAAAAAGTGTTGAAAACGATGTCAAGTGAGATTGTTGAAATTAAGAAACAAGTTGCTGAATCTTCAAGGAAATATTTTCGACCATTTAAAAGGAATCAACCATTACAATCACAAAATCATGCTGATGTATCAAATGCATAATTTGATGAATATAACGAAGAATAAGAAACATCCCTATTTGTTGACAAAGCACAAGAAGAAGAAATAGTTGAATCTCATGGCTTATGGGACTTCATCTTGACCACTTTAGAGAATGAATAAGAAGAATAAGCTTTGCCATTAAGTACTAGAATCAAGGGGCCTGTTGATACTACTACAACAAGTAAAAATAAAAAGTCTCCCACTCCTTCTACTAGAGAGAAAGGTACGGTCAAAAAGACTTCTACTCAATCTTCTGATTATGCTCCAACTACTTCTAAATCCTCCTCATCATCTAAAACTTTGATAGTTACAGATAGCATTGAATACAATATCATAGAAGACACGAAAAAGATCAAAGCTAACATTTCTTTATATGAGGTCAGTAAATTAAAACAACAACAAAAATTGTTACTCAATGAAATAAATGCATCCCCTACATCTCCATTACCTTCTACTGTTGTTACTTCAAAAGCCTCAAAAGGAAAACATAAACCTATAAATTTCCCTATAGATAAGATCGATTATTCCAATGCTATTTTGTTTGGATATGGATCAAATTCTTGCACGCCTCCTTTTCTTTTGACTTTTGAAATATTAAATAAGAATGTCCACAATTGTTTAGTAACTTCAGGTGCATCTTCAAATATCATGCCTTATTCAGTTTGTCTTAAATTGAATGTTACACCTCAGAAATTTGTTGTTCAAATTGATCAATTAGATAGGACAAAAATCAAAGTCTTAGGAGAAATGGATGATGCCCTAATCAGACTATCTTCAATCAAAAGTTTGTCAAATAATTGATATATTGGTTGTTGACATCCCTGAATTTTATGGCCACATTTTAAGAAAGGATTGGTCTAAGAATTTACATGGTTATTTTTCAACAGATTGGTCACATCTTTGTCTCCCCTACAACGGAAAACCTAAACAAATGTGTGTTGACATGGAAAATCATTTGAATCATTTTATGACCGACTTAGATGAGGAAAATGAACCAGTGGTATTCACAAACAATATTATGGGAAACTATTCTTCAAAATCCTTCTTTGGCAGTTTCCCTGCTTTTAATTCTCCTTTTCTCGTTGAGTTTGTTATATCACAAGTTGAATTTTTTTCACAAACAGATTCATCAAAATGTATAAATATTGTAGATAATACTATACATGAGTGTGATGAATTATTTTGGATTCTTTATTTTGATGGATCAAAATCTAATGTTGGTGCAGGAGCTGGATGCATCCTAGAAAATCCAAATGGAGAAAAAACCATGCTTGCATGTAGATTGGAATTTGATTGCACTAACAACATTGTTGAATCTGAAGCATTGGTTCAAGGCTTGCAGAAGGCTATCAATCTTGATGTCAAGTATCTTAAGGTTTATGGTGATTCAAAAATTTTCATTAAGCAGGGAAGAAACAATATTCATTGTGTTTCTAATCATCTTAAACATTATCAATCTTTGATCCAAGATTTAACTACTCATTTCACTACATTCAATATAACTCCAGTTCCAAGATTACATAATGTTAGTGCTGATCTCCTAGCTAATGTTGCTTCAAAGCTCATCCCTCCTAAAGATTTGAGTCCTGATATATTTTCAATTGAATTTATTTTTCATCCCTCCATTCCAAATAATGTAACTAATTAGCGTGTACTCAATGATGATAAAGATATCCTAATTTTTTTAAGTTCCAAAGGATCTTATTCAGATCAAATCATTAATGAAGATGAACATGATAGGAAGCTCAATAAATATTCCGAATAAAATTCTTTGCCAAAGCCTGTGGTAAAATTAGAAGATCGGTATGATTTGAAAGATAGATTAAAAAAGGCTACTAATTGCAAACTCCATAGCAGTACCTTAAGATTCAAATTGGTTAATCTAGGGTCTGATCATAGACTCCAAAACATAAATTTTAGGCCTTAGAATTACACCAAATGAAAGATCTTCTTTCATTCATTTTTTTGAAAAGATACAAGGATGTATTTTCCTAGAGTTATGATGATCTAAAAACATACAACACATCCATTATTCAACATACTATTCCTATGTTTCTTGATGCAAAATCGATTCAACACAAACTTAGGAAAATTCACCCTAATCTTGAAGCTCAAATCAAGACCGAGTTAAATAAGCTACTCAAATCCAAAATTATTTTCTCGACCAGACATTCAAAGTGCTTTTAAAATCTTGTGCTAGTTAGGAAAAAGAATGTAGACATATGAATTCACATAGATTTTAGGAATTTAAATAGAGCATGTGAAAATTATAATTTTCCTTATGGAACAAATTTTGTAATCTGTTGCGAGTTCTGAATTGATGTCATTTTTAGATGGTTTTTCAGGCTATAACCAAATTGTTGTGCATCTTGAAGATAAACTAAAAACCACATTCAGGACCAAATGGGGAACATACACTTATCATAAGATGCCTTTTGGATTGATAAACGTTGGAGCTATATTCCAAAGAGCTATGGATATAGCTTTCAAAGGTTTGATCAATAAATAAGTTGTTGTGTATTTAGATTACATTACATTTTATTCAAAAAAGAGGAATAATCATCTTAATGATCTTAAACAAATATTTGAAAGATGCAAAAATTTTGGAATTTCTCTGAATCCTAAGAAGTCATTCTTTGCTCTTATTGAAGGTAAACTTTTGGGATTTATTGTTTCTAAAGAAGGAATTTGCATAGACCCTGAAAGAATTAAGGCTATTTTAGAAATCACCTTGCCTCACAATAAAAAATCGATGCAATCCTTTCTTGGCTAGATTAATTTTGTCAAACGATTTGTCCCTGATTTCTCACAAATAGTTATGCCTTTATAGAACATGGTTAAAAAGAAGGCAATCTACAAATGGGACCAAACATAAAGGAAGTGTTTTGAATCAATAAAGCAAGCATAATAAATGCTCCTTCATTATCGTCACCTGATTTTTCTAAAGAATTTGTACTATATACTTTTGCTTCTGAACAATCCTATGCAACAGTTTTAACCCAACCAAATGATAACAAGTTAAAGCTCCCATTTACTTCTTTAGTTCTAATCTACAAGGAGTTGAGTTAAACTACTCAAAAGTGGAAAAACAAGCTTTTGTGATCTTCCAGTCAATAAACCACTTTATAACTTTTCTCCTGAAATCACATACGAAAGTGATTGTTCCTTTCCCATCGGTTAGACAATTGCTTATTCAGAGAGAATTAGGAGAAAAAAGGGCTAATTGGGATACTGCCTTTCAAGAATATGACCTAGAGATAAAAATAGCTATAATAGTTATAGGTCAATAACCAGATCTTTTGACAGTTCAACTGAAAAAGATTTAGGTAACAATATCCAAGTTTCAAAGGTATGTCCTATTGATACTGAATCATAATATGATGATCTAATTTTTTAATTGAAAAATGGTTATGCTCTAGTAGAAATCAATTACAAGAGAAAAAGAGCTTTGAGGCCTAAATCCAATTAGTACCAACTTGTCAATAATGTCTTGTTTAGAAGAAATTATGACTCTGTCTTACTAAGATGTTTTGAGAAACCTGAAGCAGAAAAAGTGTTGCAGGAACTACATGACAGACTAGTTGGTGGACACTACAGTGGGGAAACTACTGCTCATAAGATCCTTCATGTTGGTTATTATTGTCTGACTCTATTTAAAGACACCCATGCTTATGTAAGAAAGTGTAAAGTCTACCTAACAACTTCAGGGAAAGAAAAGAAACTAGCCTTGCCTTTGCAGCCAAATAATATTGAGCAACCTTTTGAGCAATGGGGACTGTATATCATAGGTGAGATCTTTCCACACTCTTCTAAACAACATAAGTATATTTTAACTCCTACATATTATTTCACCAAGTGGGTGGAAGCAATAACTCCTGAAGCTAGTCAATTTTGAAACTATTATCGATTTTATCGACCGACATATAATTGCCAGGTTTGGCCTTCCTTGTGCCATCATGTTTGACAATGCATATTATTTTTCTGTAAATTTTATTACTAAATTTTCACTCAAGAGAGGTTTTAAAGTCAAATATTCTGCAAATTACTATCCTCGGGGAAATGGATTGGAAGAATCCACTAATAAAAACCCCATAAGGATCATTAAGTGAACTGTTGACCAAAATCAAAAGAACTGGCATAAATCTCTAGTTTTTTCTCTATGAGCTTACATAATTGATCATAAATCCTCTTTAGGCACTCCCCCCCTATCACTTAGTGTATGGAAAAGAGGCTATCTTGCTTCCTAATTTGGATTTTCCTTCACTATCCCTAGTGAAATTAGTTGAGAAACAACCTTTCTCTGCTTTATAGTTAAGAATGTCTCAAATTCTAATTAGAGGAAGGAAGAGATAAATCCAAACAAACTCATGCTCAACATCAGCAAATGGTCAAGTCCTGGTTTGATGCAATTTCAGTAAGTAACAATTTTTTTGAAATCGGTGACTTAGTTTTGAAATGGGATAAGGCCCACGAAGAAAAAGGTAAACACACAAAATTCCAAAAACTGCGGCTCGCCCCATTTAAGATCATTGAGAAACTAGGCCCATCAAATTTTATCCTCCAAGATTTACAGGGTATGAGAGATTCCCTTATCGTAAATGGGCTAGTTTAATTATTATTATTATTATTATTATTATTTTTCTTGAAAATGCATTTTCTGCTATAAATATGTAAAAATATCATATGTACATATCTGTGTCTTTAGGTTATTTTTGTTGAGTAATACTCTTTTGAATTCAGATTGGGTTCTCTCATCATTAACATGGAGTTTTATTAATTAAAGGATTTTTTTTTAGAAAAAAATAATAACATTGAAATTTAGTATTGCATCCATTATAAACTTTGAAATCTTTATTCCCATTACTTTGTGAATATTTCATGACTTGAAACATTAAAATATCTTGTTATCCTTTCATCTATCATGTACAATTTCTTTTAAAAATAAAGACTATCTTGAATTTTTAGCACCTTTTGACTTTGATTGTCATCCATAGCTCTTAAGGAGTACTTTTACCTACCCATCCACTAATTTTACATTTTTAGAGTGTAATTCAAAAATATTTAAAACTTGAAAGATAAGGGGTCTCATTATGAGCCATCTTAACATGTTCATGGGGAACTAATGATGTTGGCATTATCACGACTGGTCACCAATCCATAATAGTGGCTTATGGATGCATAACTGTAGGACAAGATGTCTCATCATGAGTCGGCTTGTTCAATATAATTATAACCTATGAATGGCATTGTCATAATCTGGCTACCAAACAAGGACAATGACTTTCAAGCAACTATAAGAAAATTTTAAAAACAAGATTAATACCGCTAAAAATTACTATAAGTGGATGAGATACTGGTATTATTCAGTTAAATGGTAACCTTGTCGAGGCTATAGACGCCTGCTAGTAGCAGTGTCTCTACCAATGAGAAATAAGTATATCTTTACGCTAAGCTTCTATATTTCTCTATTTTATCTTTACAACTTAAAATGTCTGACAAAGATAATGAAGGTTCTTATCAATAACAAGTTTTGAAGTTTTACAAAATAATGATTTCTATTTTATTTAGAGTAATCTTAATCAATCTAAATTTCAAGCATTTAGACCTTTCTAAGTCTTTTTCTTTAGTTGTTAAAATTTCATTTACTTTTACAAAGATAATTGTTTCACCCAGTATGTCGCCAATTGTTGTAGTATTCAACGATCCCCTATTTATTTTTACTTAGTTATTAATAAATTATGGGGATCCTTATTTTCTTTTAATAAAATTCTTCAAATTTTCAATAAAGTTAGGACATTTTTTTATTTGTTATAAAAATTTGATAGGCTTGAAGGTTGTCCCTTTAACGGAACCCGTATATCGGAGTTGCACCTTTCAAGAACTTATGATAAAAATAAGTCTCGATAAGTCACGCTCACAAAGTCAAAGATCCATCGGATCCTTGTTATATCATAAGTTCCCTTTTAAGAAAGTTACGATAAAACCTGTCTCTGATATGAATTCCTCTTGATGATTGTTTTATTAACAAAAACACAAAAAGGACTTTATTAAAGTTTATCACAAGTCACACACGCCTTTATATAAATAAATATTATAATCATTCGTCGACCCCATAGCTGTCATTTATTATATCAACGTTTCCATTTATCATAACTTTTAATATGTGACACCTCTGATATCTTATACCTCTGATATGCTTTATCTCCGATATCTCATATCTCTGATATCCCTCATCGCTGATATCTCTGATATTCCCATTAAAAAATTCCATCGGAACATTTACGTCGGAACCCTGTTCTTAAACCCCCGATATGCCACCTCCCATATGACTTCTCCGATGTCGCTTCGCACCTCTTTCCGTCAGAGCATTTTCTTTGACATATATCATAGTCTTTACTTTATCGTAACTCTCATATATCAGAAGTTCGAATTATGGTAACTTTCCAATGCATCCATCCAAGTGATTTCTTCGATATTTAACCTCTAATATGCTGATTGTGAAAACCCACATGACTTCACATTTCCACACTTAATGTGTGAAAGTGGAGAAGTTATTATTTTCGAAATTATAAACACTTTCATTCAATGCAGTTCTTTTTTATCAATATTTTCTTTAAATAAGAGATTGTTGTTGTAAAGCCTCATTATTTGCGCTAAGTCCTAAGAGAGTAAAAGTTGTTCGCTCATTCCTATGTTTTTTGCTATAGGCCAACCCCGATTGCTATAACCTTGAAGATATGTCGAAAACACAAAAGGGAAAGAAGAAAACCATAGAGAAAAAACAATCTGCCACTCCTCTGTTTGAAAGCATTGGAGATAATAATGGTACACTAGGGTTGTTCTCTGATACAACCTATTCGAAAGACTCTAGACAATCCTCATGGGAATCCATGTATAAACTCTTTGAAGATGAAAGACCCAGGGTCACGCAAAGGACAGTGACTGCTAACGACTCTACTCCTATCTCAAACACTACCTAGAGTGATGTGGATAATTCATTCTTTCACAAGAATGCATCCATGCCAAAAATTATTCCTTATACAGACATGGTTCGGTGGGTTGTAGACAATTTAAGCATTGCTAACAGGCAGATTGTCACAAATAAGCAAACAATCATCAGATCATTTGTCGATGAAGACTTGAGGAGGATGAACCATTTTCCCGAAGCAAAGTGTAAATATGACAAGAAATTCATTGAATCATTTATGAAATAACATGATCACACATCAGAGCCAATTAGAGGATGGAGGAGGGACCCTAACAAACACAAGAGAGAGGAAACTGGTAAGTATTTTGTGGATTCCCTTATCGTCGCTATTGCTAGATAGTTCTTATGTTGTGTAGACTTTTTTCTCAGTGTAATACTCATAAATTCATTGATCAATGGGTACCACTTATTGATGGGGCTTCAAAAGGTTTTTTCTTTGATTGGGGTAATATTCTCTCAGATAACCTAGCCAACCATATCTTGTCTTTTAGGAGTAAGCGCAAAGTCCCTGAGAACATAATTCCTTCCTTTTACATGAGCACTTATATCATGGATGCCTTTTTTTTCACCATGGAATTTTCCTCTATGGGTTGGAAGTGGACCCTAGAAGACCCTACCCATATTTACATATATCATGATATCCTATGGGATTCAAAATATATACCAGATTTCTACAAAATATGTCATGGAGTCATGCTACCCATTTACTAGATTATTTTTTTATAAAATGGCTCCACGAGTATCTCTAGAAGCCGAAATTGATTTGCTTCGAGTAGGAAATTTGTTCAGAGAATAATTGTTCACCTATGTTAGAGTCTATGGGATTTTAGCTCACCCACATGTGTTACCTCTATTCATCCCTAACAAACTTCTTGACAAAGAGATTGCCCATCAGACCGTAGGAAACGATGTCTCTAAAGTTTTAAAAGAATCTAATAGGAATATATGGCCCGATTTCCCTATCCAGTGTGGTATATATGCCTTTGATAACTACATGCATGCAGTCATTCAAATTAATGCCATTTAAGAGCTCTTCTTCCCCGTTATTCCTAACAGATAGTATGACCCTCATCAAATTGTCAAAAAGATTACAACCGCACCAAGCATTAGTAAGTTTTCCCATGAGCCAGATAAGTTTTACGATTTATTTAAGAAGGCTTCTACTTATTCAATGGTTGTGAAACAAGAAGAAAAATAGTTAACTCTAGGAGAAATGATTCAGTTTAGTTAGTATAGGGCCTCAAGGCTAGTAAATCTGCATATGTATTCATTACGGATTCCTCAAGAGAGGATAGTTCCTGAAGATGTTCTAATTGTTCATTCTACACAATCTATTGGTGCTTCTCAGTTAAGAGAAACAATTGCCTCCTCTTCTTCTCAAGAAGAGGGTTTTGTACCCGATACTAGACTAGAATAAATATGAGAACAATATAATCAATATCTTAATGCTAAAGCTGATGATCCTCAAGATGTTAAAAGGCCTCCATAGGAGAAGATTCAAGACACTTCCAAAAGCATTGAACATACTCTGATAACAACAATGATTATAGAGAAGCCTTTTGAGGATAAAGATGTTGATATTATACCAAGTTTCCCTTCTTCCGAGGCTGTGTTAATAATTGAAGAAATTCCTACATTGTATATCTTTTACAACCCTCAACACAAGGTTGTGGTCAAAAGGGAGAGGAAGAAAAGAAAACTTGACCAATCCCAGGCTCTTTTTCTTGGAAATGCATCTTTTGAGGCATTCTGAAAGTTTCTTTGGCAAATCCTACAGAAGAATTGGGTAGAATTAACCAATTTAAGAGTGCCTATGCTTTAGCTACTATGGAAAAAGCTACAGAGGTTCAATAGTTTCTAAAGTAAAAAGAAGAAAATATTGTTTTATTAGAACATAACATTGAATATGAGAAACAAAAGGTAGCAGAACATTAGCAAGGATGGGTCATGGAGCTCCAAAACAAGTTTAACTCCCTCCGAGTTCAGTATGATGTTGATTTATAGGCCCAAGACTCTCAAATTCAAGAGTTGCAAAGAAGGATTGAACATATGAGTGTCAATCCTAAATTAAATGAGTTTAAGAAGGAAGCAAAAGAGTTGAATACTCTTCTTGCTCAACAATGTATTGTATTTTTTCAGAAATTGGAAAACATTCATGATCAATGCAGAACAACTAGTACCCTGGTAGACTAGTTGTATGATGTCAAGACTTACTTTGAGGACATAGAAGAGAAAATTGTCGGTTTCTTGACATGAAAATAAAGCGCAAATGGAAGATTGGCTAATCTTCCCAAAATTGAAGAATCACACAAAGACAATGTTTTTAGAGAATGGGAAGTTCGCCTCAAGCAAGCGGAAGCAACAATATTTCACTCAAGAGATATTTCAAATAACCTCATTAAAGAAGTTGGTGATAACTTGTTTCAATCTAAATTGATATCAAATTGTCCTGAAGGATCATTTCCCAATATCAAACTACTTACTAAAATGTGGCAAGGATCCTCTAAGAAGCAAGCCGAGGTTATAGATCAACTAACCAAAATTAACTTGGAAAGTCATTGGCAATTTGTTTTCAAACCACACAGTCAGTGGTTGTTGCTCCGATGTTTATCAAATACCACCACTCAAATTTTACTAGCATTGAGAGATGTTATCTTCATCATCCAAATGCGACTACAACCAAAGTATCCACTCGAGTTAAATAATATGGTAGATATCTACGCGCTGCAACAACGAATTGGAGGACAGTCTTCCTCTCAGGATTAGACAATTTGTTGCAACAGATTCTAAATTTGTCCCTTTTTGTTTATTTTAGTTACGTTTGTTGAAACCGCCTGAAGTTGTTGTTGTATTTTATATATTTGTATTTCATCATGAAACTATAAATCCCCTGTCTGAGATAGGAGAAGGGGTTTTGAATTTTTGAAAGAAGGCTTAAGTTGCACTATTGTAACTCAAGTTTTTCCTAATATATAGTTGAACCATCACCAATTTTATCATGAGAAGAGCAATGATATATCGGGTACTATTATCCTTTTGTTATTCTTTTGTTTAGAGTTGAATGGAAATTTTATTTTGTTCATAATATATGTGCTTAAGAAATCGTGCATTATCACTACTTATATGTTAGATTGAAATAATAAATTATTTGTATGAACAACAAGATCTCATATATGTGACGAATTCATAAGGTATTTAATTAAATTAGTCATATTTCTATGCTTTAACCTCATAGTTACACGATAACCTACATTGTCATGTTATTATGACACCTCTCTAATCACATATACTAGCAACATTCTTGGGATAGATAATAAGTTTATTAAACTTTATTTTCAGTTATATCATAGCTTTATTCTTTTATTAAATTCATTTCATATAATTTCACATAAAGGGAAACTGGACCCATAATTCTAGTCAGAGCCATCATCTCAAACGTAAAATGATCTGCTTTAAGGTCTTGACTGGGTGGTTTCCTCTAATGTTGATGCTATTATTTTAGGCCATCAACAGGTTAGAATGAGATTGTAAGAGTGTGTTATGTCATATAAAACCCACATAAAACCATGGATATCTTACTTAAGTTACTCATGAAGTTTACAATGAAGATTATCAATTTGTAAATAAATCTCTTCAATAGGTTATTTGTGAGGGGTTTCCATGAGGTCATGTCTCTAATTCCCATATAGTGGAAAACTAGATGTGGTAGGTGAGATTCATGCTTGCTCACCAAAATTTAGATTAATCACTAAAAAACCTTTGAAGAATCTCTAGTATAGCTAGGGACAAAATCAAGTTATGAAAACTGGGTTGCATATGTTCTTCAACTCTGGAAGATAAAGTATATTCTAGTTGGGGCTCTTATATGTTCAAATATCCTTGGAACCTAAGGTCTTCATTTCTATTATCCCTAAAACGAAATTACCTCCTCCTAGTGTTAAATTTATGTTGAAGTAGGAAAATTACTCAAGTCAGCTTTCAAGTGGAACTCATTAGATGAAAATTCCAAATTCAAAGTTTTCACCCTTAAGATAATTCATCTTGCTTGTGGTGTTGACTTACCATTTTTTGGTTTTTATTTTTATTTTATCTTTTATGATTTTAATAATAAGGTTGGTTGAGAAGTTCAATTGCATAGAAAACATAGTAGAATTAGAATAACACGAGAGATTTTTAAGATCAAGTAGTGGAATAAATTAAGATGCTAAAAAATTGCAAAACATATTTCTATTCTTCTATAGGTTCAAACTCACTATATTTATATGAACCGACAAGTCCATAATTTATATTAATAACGTTAGCAACAAAAGTCTATAAAAAAAACACACACAACTTTATCTGTTGGCATAGCCTAATAAAAAAAACTTTGGTTGTGATAAATCTTCTACAAAGTATGTTAGCTCAAAGTGAGTGATGGTCTTCACTGGAGTTGTTTGTTGCTTCTCCTTTCATTATTTTAAGTACCATATCCATGCTTGAATGTAAGGAAATGTTTAATCAATTTATTGTTCTTTGCAAATTTTGTTATGTTTGACTTGATGAGAATATTAGTCTTAAATATACTTGCATTTATCTTTTAATATAGTGTTACTTAGATCATTTCTAGTAATACTTAGAAGATCATATTGAAAAATAAAAAATCATCCATAATTATTCCATGGTAGTTTATTCAAAAATTTAAATAGTGGTTGTACAAGATTCACATAAATCTTACACTTTTGTAAAATAAATATTTTATATTATATGTTAAAAAAAGTTAAAAAATATTTAGTACTTAATCATTCTATCAAAAAATTATTAAATGATTTCTTAAAAAATTTCCATCTTTACTATTTTATATTACATGATATTTTGAAAATATAAACCAAAAAACTAATTATAATGAAATCATCTTCTATACTATAAACGAGGGATGCTAAGAATAATATAAAAAAAAATTAGCAACAAAATAAGATAAAACATAGTGTATAGTGAATTTGAAAATTTAAGTTCCCTTATAATATTCGACATAATTTTCAAAGCCATGATTTGTAAGTAATGTGTACAACAACTCCTATATAATTGCAATTATAAGCAAGGAAAATGCAATTATGGCATAGGGCATTCAAATTAATATTAAAAGGTTTTATTAGCACCTACTCATCACTTGGATGGCACTTGAATTACTTGATATAGATGATGTAACAACAAAATTAAAAAACAGTCATGGTGACCAGGTTTACCGAGAGGAAGATCACACACCTTCAGAAATTTACTATATAGTTAAATATAAAATAAATTATAAAATAATTATATAAAAATTTAAATAATCCAATAATGTAATACTATTCTTTATTACATTATTATTTATAAATATGTAAAATACTTTTAATTGTAACTTTTTATTTTCTATTAAAAAGTTAAAAGGCTTTTTAAAAGAGAAATGATTATATTTTTTATTATAATAAGTGACGTATAACATTTTAGAATTGACACTAATTTATCCAAATTATAAGGTTATAAGTAATTAGGACTGTGTAAAAATACAACATATTTATATATTAGAGTTAGAAAGTGTAATAATTTTGAAGAATGGGAAGTATTAGTCAAGGATATCCATCTGCATATTTTTAATCAAACCTATCTAGGCATGCCTAGTCTCAGTGGGGTGAATGTAAATAAAGCAAGCAATTGCCAATACAAATAAATCGTTTATGGCAAATCAACATCAATGTCGAACTCGAAATGATCGTGTAACCAACATATCACACACGAATTTTTTTTTATTTTTTTTTTGTTTATATTAGTATTTTCTATTTATGATTTTTTTGTAATTTGATTTTAGTTTATCTCTCTATATATATATTATTGATCAAGTGCTCAAAATTATGTTAAAAAAAAATCAAAGTGTCAGAATTTTGTTAAACTTAGCTTGAGATCTAGGAGCTCGGCATTCTGATTCAAACAATGCGAACAACACACAAATCTGCAGAAGTTAGATCAAGTCAAAGTTCAGATTTAACTTGCTTACATCGCAGGATTGGATGATGTGGCAAGGTCCCTCAGCGAATGAGGAGGCACCAAGTGGCAGGCTGTCATTGGCCCTCGCATATCGCAAATCGCATGTCACGGGCGAATCGTGTTAAAGAATAGGCCTCAAGCAAGGCCAGAGTTGCGATGCGATAAATCACAATCACACTTCGCAACAGGGAAGGCATTGCAGAAATCGGCCCCCAACAGGTATCGGGTTGCGATGTGATCGCAATCGCACATCGATGAAGGGAATCATTGAAGATAATTGCCCCCCAACATACCCGGGTTGTGATGCGTTATCGCAATCACAAATCGTAAAATGCTGCAAAGTCCCACATATGCAAGACCCTAGTATTCTGCTGATTGTGATACACTTCCTGGATGCGAGATGTTCATTAGTTCCAGCCTATAGTGTCATTGGGTCCACCAAATCGCAATCGCATATCACCCACCTGGTTCACAGACCATAATCCCGTAGGACTCCATCAATTGCAATTTGCGATGGACAGTCGGTGCCGATGGATTATGGCCCACCACTCAGTAAAATTCTCTCTCGGTTAGCGGATTTTTGGAGCGAAAATGTGGGTTCCTATAAGATGTGGAGCAATTTGTGGAATGAATAGTGGGAGAACTAGGAGAAGTCATAACTTCTTCAGTTTTTCACCAAATTGGTTGCAAAAAGAGGCTAGATAGCCAATTTTTAGTATTCTAAATTGATGGGAGCAGGTTTTACAAACATTTGAGCATTGTAAACACTATTTTTTACACTTTTGAGAATAATAGAGAGGCTCAAGCCATTGGAAATTGGGCCAAGGAGACGTAGCCCAGGGGGGGTGAACTCCATTATCATGTGTTTGCCATAATGTGTTTTTGATCATGTTCTATGCATGTTTATGTTGTTGTTCTGTTTCTGGTTTATGTTAAATTGTTCATAAAATTAACATAAAAACTCTTCATTTCACTTGTAAAAATTGATGAATCCTTAAGCACAATGAAAGCATTTTGTTTATAATCTGAGGAATATCGTAGCATTGCAAACTAATATTCTAAATCAGATCAATTTGGTATCAGAGTACTAGGTTTTGCTTTGTGAAAGAAGGATTTAATTTTTTGGAAGTTTATGTCATGCTTACAAGGTTAAAAATCAAAAGAGGTGAAGGAAAGTTGGTTGGAAACCCTGAAGTTGGGTCAAGCAGAATAAGAGCAAGGTTGCAACAATCTCTAACACCAGTTCAGCCTCAAGTTGCAGTTGAGACTCTAGATATCATGTCTCATGAAGTAGAAGTACAAACATGATAGAAGATGAGAAGACATTCAGAAAGTTTTTCTTTGATATGATAGAGATGGTGAAGGTCCTATATGAAGAGAGGAATAGGAGGTTGCAAAGGAAAAGTTCCAAACCTCCCAAAGGAGAAGGCTCTTAAGGAGGAGGTGATGGAAAAGGAGGTAATGAGAATGGAGATAAACCTCCACCCTCTCCACCATCTTCTTCATCTTCTTCTTCACACTCTTCCACTAATACAACCCTTACTCATACTCATCATCATTCTTCAAAAGGAACTGGTAAATCACCTTTTTTAAAACTTGATATTAAATTCAAGTTGCCAATGTATAATGGTGAAGTGAATGTAGAGAAACTTGATCATTGGATTTGTTAGTTGGAGGTCTATTGCATCTTCACACTTTTCCACTAATACAACCCTTACTCATACTCATCATCATTCTTCAAAAGGAACTGGTAAATCACCTTTTTTTAAACTTGATGTTAAATTCGAGTTGCCAATGTATAATGGTGAGGTGAATGCAGAGAAACTTGATCACTGGATTAGTTAGTTGGAGGTCTATTGTAGGATTCAAAAGCTTTAAGAAGATGACATAAAGATTCAGTTAGCTTCCTTGAGAATGGAGGGTGCAACACTTGTATGGTGGGAATCAAAGACCCAAGAGGAGATTAAAAAACATGGTAAGATCTCAATTTCTTGGAATGATTTCATTGTTGCAATTAAAAGGAAATTATACCCTCTAGCTTATATGCAGAAAGGCATCATGAATTGGCAGAAATTTAGACAACTTAAAGGTCAAAATGTGCAAGATTACACCCAAGGATTCATAATAAGGTACCTGATGTTAGGTGTAGATTTGCAGTCATAAGACACCTTGCTGAAGTACATAGGGGGTTACACAATTACCTTAGGCATACTATCTTAATGTTTAATCCCAATAATCCAGATGATGTGTGTGTGTGCAAACCACTCATCTTGAGGCAAGAGGGAAAAACACCCCAGAAGAAGGTAGTAAAAATCAGTTTAAGGGTAAAGAGAAAGAAAAGGGTTTTAAGGGAAATAAAAATGAATCCATTAAAAAGGAAGGAGAGAAAACAATCTATAAACATTGTTCCAGAGAGGGTCGTGATGAAGCTCACTATTGGAAGCTTCATCCTTAAATGAAACCAAATAAATTCAACAACAAAGGAAAATAAAAGGCAGCTGCAATCACTCAAGAAGAGGATTTGGGATCCGAATCGGACGATGAAACTAAAATCACAGCCATGGGGTTTCAAGGGAAGGAATCCATTGCCAACCCGAGTTCTTCAAAATCACATAATGAAACTCCAAATGAAAAGAGGAGAATAGAAATGTTTCACATAAGGGTGATATCGAAACATAACAATATTGATATGTTGTTTGATAGCGGCTCTCAAGCCAATATTATCTCAGAAAACATTGTCAAGAGTTTAAATATGGAAACTGTTCCACATCATAAACCATATCCACTTGGATGGGTATCTGACAATGCACAATTGCAGGTTACGAGAAAGTGTAAACTGAAATTCGCAATCACTACAAAATTTATAGATGAAGTGGAGCTTAAAGTTGTGTCGTTAGATATCTATGGCATCGTTTTAGACAGCCCATACCTTTATGACAAAACAATTATTTTCCATCGACATGAAAAAGAATATCACATATTCAAAAATGGACTAGAATATATTGTGGGATCTCACAGTGATCCAAAATGGATCTTAAACAACCCTTTTAAAAGTCTTCAAATATGTTAAAACCACAAAAAAAACATCAGGGTTAAATCGTAGCAATAAAACATTGATATCACATCGGAGAAAGCCAAGTAGTGTTAATAGGCCTTAGCCTTAAGAAAAATGTGATAACAATACAAGTGAAACAACATGAACCATTGATCAAGCGCGCAGATCAACGGTCCCGATCAACTACCCATATCGCATCTCATGGAACCAAAGGGAGGACTTAACACGTGATGGCAGACTTAAGCGATATGCGATGGCGGCTTTATTGCATCACAATGAACCAAGGGAGAATAATCGAGACCCATAACTTAAAGACTCGCGACGAGTGCTTCAATCGTAGCTGTTGGATGGGTGAAAGAGATCAATGGTGGAGTGACAATATCATTTCGCAAATTCCAAAGGACCAAACCGTGGACCCGAAGGAGTTATGAAATAAAACAACGAAGGAATTGAGTTCCGTGGTAAGTGGTATTTCGGGCGGGCTTCAGGCGGTAAGTAGTATTGGAGAGGCTTCGCTTGATTCCATACACTAGCTGACACGTAGCAAGCTACAGGAGAAAAAAACCTCTTTTTCAGGCGAGTAATATCCATGCAAGTAGGCCACCCGAAATGGCCGTAAGCCGTTGGATTAGCGATCACGGATCAAATGGTGAAGAAGGCAAGAGCTAGTTGGATGATGGGTTGGATGTGAATCATCGGATTGAAGGCAGATCAACGGTGGGATTGCGACATTGATAAAACACGGACCCAAAAAATTTGAAATCCAATATGTGGCGTTTTGTCGAGTTTTTCTGTGTTTTAGTGTATTTCCATTATAGAATCAAAATATAAAGGAGTTCTTATGCCTTAAGCATTTTCGTCTTAATAAGACGTATCCAACGCTAAAAGGAAGGTGAACGGACAGAGACAGAGGAAGGCAGAGAGCCTGAAGAGGGAAGGCGAACAGACAAGGCCAATAAGCTTAAAAAGCCATCCCATAACAGAACGAAGAAAAAGCCAGAGTTCAAAGACAGAGGAGAGATAGAGAGTCAAAGAAAACTCACAACTACAAACAATTGATCAGAGGCACTAAGAGGGAGAGTCTGTGCACTCTTTAGACTCGAGATTTTTGAGTGAAATCCTTGTGTAATATCATTGTTGTTGTGTTATGGCTCTGATTGAGCTCACACTTGTAAAATCTGTTCTTGAAGACATAATATAGAGGTCGACATTGAAAGTTGGACCAGGAGATGTAGCCAAGGGGTCTAGTGAACTCCTTTATTATTTTGATTGTGTTGATGTGTGTGTATTATGTTTTATAACTGCTCATTGTCTATATTATTCACAATCTTATCGATCCGTTGCACTAAGTAATATAGGCATTTTCTTGCACATGAGTCTGTAATACCATTTCTTCTTGATTTAGTATCCATTTCGAATCAAGTGGTATCAGAGCATTTGGTTTTATTAAGGTTAGACAAGCTTGTGCTGGATTTTGAATGCTAACTAGATTAAAGCTCAGACTAGGAGAAGGAGAACTTGTTGAGGCTAATCTAGAGATTGGAAGAGTCTATTCTCAGAGGAGAATGGCAGAAGAATTTCCATTGGGATCAGAATCTCAATTTATAGAAGGTTCTAAGACACTCCAAGCCATGGTGGAAGAGATGTATCTGGAATTTAAGAAGGGTAGAGGTGAAAGCACTTCAACAACTAAACCAGACAAAGGAGCAAAGGAACCTTTTCTAGTTGCCCCTCCAGAAGGCAAAGGAAAAGGATGAATGCCTCCTCCACCATCTCCTCCATCGTCACCTTCATCGTTATCATCATCTTCTAGCTCTTCTAAGAACAAGAAGAGAAAAACTTCCTTAATCAAATTAAATGTGAAGTTTGATTTGCCAATTTATGATGAAGAACTCAATGCATAAAAGCTAGATAATTGGATAAGACAAATTGATGTATATCGCAGGGTACAAAACGTTGATTTAGAAAGGAAGAAGATTCAGTTGGCTAGCCTTCGACTTGGAGGAACTGCACTAGTATGGTGGGAAGGCAAGACACAAGTTGATCTGCAAAAACATGGTAAAATCATTTCTAACTAGAATGAATTTGTTTTTGCTATCAAAAAGAAATTCTATCTTTTAGCTTACATGCAGTAGGAAATGATGAGTTGGAAAACTCTTCGTCAACTAAAGGATCAAAGTGTACAAAGTTATACTTAGGAATTCAGAAAGAGAGCTTTAACTCTAGGTATATCATTAGACTCACTTGAGACTTTATTGAAGTATATAGGTGGTCTTCATAACTATTTAAAGCATACTATTCTCATGTTTAATCCCACTAGCTTAGATGATGTATCAGTTCAAGCCACACATCTAGAAGCTAGAGGCAAGAATGTAAACCCAGAGGTTGGGGGATCATCTAAATATTTTGTAAGAAAGAGCAAGGAAAAGAAGAAACTGAAATGGAAGGAGACGAAAGAAAACATTGTAAAGAAGGATAAACCTTCATGCACTCGTTGCAAGAAATAAGGACACGATGAGGCACAGTGCTGTTTTTTGCATCTAGAACTGAAACTTGAGAATTTCAGTGGAAAGGAGAAGAAGAATGTTGCTACTATTCAGAAGGACTTGGGATCAGATTCGGGCGATGAAACTAAAGTTATAGCCGCATATATTAAATGCAAAGATTTTGAAGCATCCACAAGTAATTCTGCACAATTTGTTGATAATGAAAATAATGAGAGGGAAAGAAATGAGCTTTTTTGTATTAGAGTGATTTCCAAGCACAATAAGATTGATACTTTGTTTGATAGTGGATCACAAGTAAATTTGATTTCTGAAACAATTGTAAAGACGTTGGAATTAGAAACAAAACCTCATGAGAAGCCATATCCATTAGGTTGGGTGTGTGATAAGACAAAGCTACAAGTAACGAGACAATGTAAACTTAGGTTTGCTATTGGATCAACATTTGTGGATGAGGTTGAGTTAGATATAGTTCCATTGGATATATGTGGTATTGTTTTGGGAAGTCCATACTTGTATGATAGAAAAGCTATTTTCTATAGAGTTGAGAATAAGTATCAACTCACCAAATATGGAATAGAATATATTATAAGAGCTCATAAACTCAAATGTAACTATTCTCTCATAAATTCAGGACAGATGAAAAGGATTGTGAATTCAAGTAAGCAGTTTTTACTAATGGTTGTAAAGGCAAAGGATCTTGAAAAATCCAATGCACTTGAACGCTGTGATTCTAATAAGAAAGCTAATATAGTTAAAGTTGTTTCAGAATATGATGTTCTATTTCAATAACCTAAAGGTCTGGCACCCAAGTGAGAAATAGTACATGATATTTATTTGCAGCAAGATGCTCCATTACCTAACATTGGAATGTACAGGTTGTCAGCTTTAGAGAATGCAGAGATAAAAAAGCAGGTACATGAATTACTTGATAAAGGGTTTATACGACCAAGCACATCACCATGTGGATCTCCAATTGTGCTGGTGAGAAAAAAAGATGGTTCGTGGAGAATGTGCATTGATTATAGAGCACTAAATAAAATAACGATCAAGAATCGTTATCCTCTTCCTCATATTGATGATTTATTAGATCAATTAAAAGAAGCAATTTACTTTTCTAAGTTAGACTTGCGGAGTGGTTATCATCAGGTCAGAGTTGTAGAACAAGATGCATGAAAGACTGCTTTCAAGATAAAGAAAGGACTATATGAATGGTTGGTTATGCCTTTTAGCTTAACTAATGCTCTTGCTACATTTATGAGAGTCATGAATGATGTACTCATACCATTTATTGATGATTTTGTTGTTTATTTAGATGACATTCTTGTTTTTAGTAAGACATGGGAAGACCATGTAAAGCATGTAAAGTAGACTTTAGATGTTTTAAAAAGAGAAAATCTCTATGTAAAACTGTCAAAAATGTGAATTTGGTAGAACATCTTTATATTATTTGGGTCATATTATAGGGGGTGGTGAATTGAAGATAGATCCCTCTAAGGTTGAAGTCATTGTGAACTAGCCTAAACCCAAATCTGCTACAGAGGTTAGGAGTTTCCCAGAGGCAACACAATACTGGAGAAATTTTGTTGCTAACTTCTCATTGATTGCAGCTCCATTACATGCTTTAACAGGATTGAAACATGTGTTTAAGTGGAAGGAAAACATCAAAAAGCCTTCAACACCTTAAAAGAAAAAATTAGTACGGCACCAGTACTAGCACTCCCAGATCTTCAACATCCATTTGAGATTGAGACAGATGCCAGTGACTATGCCATGGGAGCAGTGTTGATGCAACACGGAAAACCCATATGCTATTATTCTAATACATTTTCTTCTGCAGTAGTTAACTATCCTACATATGATAAAGAACTGTATGCATTAGTACAAAGTGTGAAAAATTGGAAACATTACCTAATGGGTAAAGAAACAATCATACATACAGATCATCAACCACTTCAATATTTGCACTCACAAACTAAATTGCAGCAATCAAGACATTATAGGTGGATGGGTTTTCTAGAACAATTTCATCTTTTCATCAGATATAAGAAGGGCATACACAATAAAGTTGCAGACATGTTATTGAGACCAATCATAAATGCATCTAATATACTTAAGCATAACTCGATAATGCATGAAAGTTACATTAAACAATATGCTCAAGATGTAGATTTTAAATATGTATATGCAACTTTAAATCATGGCAAGGAAGTAGAAGAATTGGATTATTGTGTAAAGGACCAACTCTTATATCATTTGGGAAAGTTATGCATTCCACAAACTAAAAGAGTTAACATAATTCGAGAAGCACATACTTCTCTCATATCAGGTCATTTGGTGTAAGTAAAACAGTTGCACAATTGCAAAGGTTTTGTTATTGGCCAAGAATGCATGAGATAGTTTCTAGATATATCAAAGGGTGTACTATGTGTGCTACAAGCAAGCCCAATAATAGGAAATTAGGCTTGTACACTCCACTTCCAATTCCTTCTCGTCCTTGGGAAAGTGTTTCCATGGATTTTGTTGGGGATTTCTAGAATCTAGGAAAGGTCATGATTATTTGTATGTTGTTGTGGATAGGTTTAGTAAAATGTGTATTTTGATACCATGTAACAAGCAGGCTACAGCTGAACAAACAAAAAAAAAATTCTTTCAGAATGTATGGGTTCATTTTGGGTTACCCACTTCTATTGTATCTGATCGAGATTCTCAATTTGTTGGGAAGTTTTGGTCAAGTTTATGGGAGTTTATGGACGCTAGGTTGAAGAAGAGCACAAAATTTCATCCACAAACAGATGGTCAGACAAAAGTGGTCAACAAGACAATGATCCAGTTGCTCAAAGGCTATTGCAACAAGCATCCCAAGCTTTGGGATGAGAATTTGTGTTATGTGCAGCATGCTTACAACCGTGGCAAGAAATCTTCTACTCAGAGATCTCCTTTTGAGACTTGTTTCAGTTTTATACCAAAGTCTCCCTTGGATTTTGTCTTTGGTAAAGACATAGCAATTTATGGACACAATGATGTGGACAAAGCAACCAAGTTCATTAAACAAATCCAATAAATTCACCAGGCAGTATAGGAATAGCTGGAAAGAAGTCAAGCCAAGTACAAGGCAATACATGACAATCATCGAGTTGAGCATAGTTTTCAAGTTGGTGATCAAGTCTAGATGTACATCAGCAAAGACAAAATGCAGGGTGAAGGTAAGAATCTAAAACCAATAAGGTATGGACATTTCAAGATACTTGATAAAATTGGTGAAAATGCTTTTCGCCTTGATTTGCTAGCTTATATGCAGATCTATTCAGTCATTAATGCAGAAAACTTGAGATTGTATGAACCTTCATTGATTGAGGATCTTGAAGAGAAAATTCAATTGCCTTCTATTGGGGATTTGTTGCCTGAGTATCTCAATGAGTTACAGGAGGACACAGTTCTGGATAGGAAGGTAAGAACTACACGTCAAGGGGATGTTGAGTACCTAAGAGTAGGACTCAAAGGCTCAAATCCAAGCAAGGCACGATGGATAGAAATTGGACAAGTGAGGGAACTATATCCTCACTTGATCGATGCCTAAAACCAACTTTTGGTGGTCCAAAAGCTTTTTAGTGGGAAGGCATGATCCAAAATGAATCTTAAACAACCCTTTTAAAAGTCTTCAAATATGTTAAAACCACAGAAAATAGCATCAGCGTTAAATCACAGCAATAAAGCATTGATATCACATTGGAGAAAACCAAGCAGTGTTAATGGGCCTTAGCCTTAAGAAAAATGCGATAGCAATACAAGCGAAACAATGTGAACCATTGATCGAGCGCGTAGATCAACGGTCCAGATCAACTACCCATATCGCATCACGTGGAACCAAAGGGAGGACTTAACACATGATGGCAGGCTTAAGCGATATGCTATGGTCTCTTTATCGCATCACAATGAACCAAGGGAGAAGAATCGGGACCCATAACTTAAAGATTTGTGACGAGTGCTTCCATCATAGCTGTCAGATGGGCGAAAGAGATCAACAGTGGAGATCATAGTATCGTATTGCAGATTCCAAAGGACCAAACTGTGGACCCAAAGGAGTTATGAAATAAAACAACAAAGGACTTGAGTTTTGTGGTAAGTGGTATTTCGGGCGGGCTTCAAGTAGTAAGCAGTATTGGAGAGGCTCCACCCGATTCCATACATTGGCTGACTGTAGAAATTTGAATAATATAACACTTATTCACAGAGATTATCCTGATTATACACTATTTGCAGAATGTATGCATAATACATAACCTCCTCTACCATTGATCATCAATTTGTGGAATTAAAAAAACAATCGCATGCGCACATTGAAACATCAATGACACATATCAACACAGTATGTAATGGGAGAGCATGCAGCTGAAAACCCCAACTATCTGTATATTATAATGATAGAGAACATGTAACAATACATAGTAAAATACTCCTCACAAGTACTCAGTACTATCTCCACATGCTACACACAAACTAGCTCAGATCTGAACAACTCATGGGTTCAAATTTCCTCCACTGTTTGCCTGCCTCTACTGCGCAATCCAAGTTGAGAATAGATCAGATCCAAGTTCGAATTCTCTTGGCTTGTATTGCGCAATCCTCATTGGCAATCTCAATCAATGATTGTGCAAATCTCATGCACAGCTATAGTCACAACTGATAGTAGTCTCACCCTTTCACCCACCTCTAACACTTGTCTCCACTGAATTGTCCATGCATTGAGTTAATTGATGTATTCTTTAGTTGATTTATGAGTTAATAATTAGTGAATTAATTAATAATTAATTCACACCACTCATCACGAGTGTATTTGTCAGTTATACTAAATACAACTAGTTCAACTAAATCAAACTGAACACAACTCCACACCTCATCAACTCCACCAAACTCAATCACTTGAGTTCTAACTGAAGTCCATCATGTAATAGCTCAACTAACCCATAGGAAAAGCGTATTTCCTTCTAGCAGTTGCATTTTCCACATCCATAGCTCGAACTGAAGTGCTGCAAGAGGATAAGATAGTATTTATAGTCCAAATATTATTAAGAGCTAATAATATTCCACTGTTCTATTTTTTGACTGGCAGTCTAAAAATAGACTCCGCCCATATGTCTAAAAATAGAGGTCCATCTATTTTTACCAACATGACCAATCATCCATAAATAGTATCCTGCAACTCATAGACCATGGTCCATATGTCTAAAAATAGACATAGTCTAAAAATAGACTTTGCGCCAAAATTAGCCTGCAGGCCCACTTAGTGAAGGCGACTTCTTTTCACTAAGCTCCATCATCTTGTTGCATTTTCAACTCTCCCTCTCAACAAGATATGGATTATCTGCAATCCCTATCCTGCCTCTGTGGTATTCGAATTTTCTCATGGTGAGCGCCTTCGTTAAGATATCAACATCCTGATCCTCCGTGGGAATGTATGAAAGTAACATGATTCTCCGCTGCACACAATCTCTGATATGATGGTACCTGATGTCGATGTGATTGGATCTATCATGAAATACTGGATTAGCCGAGAGTTTAATGCAACTCTGGTTATCAAAATAAATCACAGTAGGCTCCAAGTGTGACCCGAACAACCCGACCGGGATCTTCCTCATCCATATAGCCTCGCATGCAGCCAAACTTGCTGCCATATACTCAGCCTCTGCTGAACTGAGTGCCATGGATCTTTGCTTCTTGCTATACCAAGAAATTGTTGTAGACCCGATACTGAAGATCCCTCCAGATGTTCTCTTTCTGTCCATTGGGCTCCCTACCCAATCTGCATCCGTGAAGCCACATAGCTTCACCTCACCCTCCTGTCTATACCACAATCCATATCCCTATGTGCCTCTGAGATAACGCAATACATGCTCGCCTGCCTTCCAGAAGAGCTTGGTTGGCTTAACCATAGCTTGTGAAAGCTGGTTAAAAACATAACATACATTGAGTCATGTATTGACTAGATACATAAGCGACCCCACCAAATATCGATAAACAACGGAATCCACTACCTCCGCTGAAGCAGCATCCTCCTTCCTCTAACCTCCAGGAAGAGGAGTATCAATAGGCTTGTAACCATGCGTGTTGAACTTCTTCAGTATCTCCCAGGAATACTTACCCTAAGAAACAAATAGTCCATCACTGCGCTGCCAAATTTTGTAGATCCATCTCGAACCCACCACTGATTTCCCTTCCGGTCTTGGGACAATCTCCCATGCACTATTTCTGACAATCGAATCAACTCTTCCACCATGGCATCTACCCATGTGGGATCCTCCATAGCTTCCTCGAAAGAGGATGGCTCAGTCACGACACATTTGCTCACAAGAGCCATGTATCTAGTGTACCGATCAGGTGACTGTCTTTGCATATGCTGTGCTGTAGGTGGTCCTACAACCTTCTCTGCATCTTGAGCCAGTCGCTCAGCTTTTGTAGTGCGCTTTCGCCCTCTGATGGTTGGCACTGCATGATTGGTCTCTTCCACTCCATGAACTTCATCTTGTGGCTGATCCACATTCTGAAGCTCATCCTTAGGAACTAATAGCTCCTCATTTGCATGCAAGTGTGGCTCCCTCTCAAGCGAACACTTCATGGCTTTCTCCTCTTGAAATCTGATATCCCGTCACACAACAGTCTTGCGACTATCTGGAAAATACACACGATAGTTATGGGGCGTATTGGTGTACCCTACAAATATCCCAACCTCTGCGGTCGGCTCCAGCTTCTTCCTGGCATCCTTCATCACATGCATGTAAACAGGAGAACCAAAAATCCTCAAATGGGGAATATCAGGCCTCTTACCAGAATAATCCTCCTCGGGTGTACTCATGCTAAGTATCTTGTGAGGAAAATGGTTCTGCACATATACTGCAGTATTGCATGCCTCTGCCCACAAGTGAAGGTTTAGGCCCTGATCATGCAACATCACCCGTGCAGCACCCACGATCGTTCTGTTCTTTCGCTCAGCAACCCCATTCTGCTGTGGGTTATGGGGAGCTATGAGCTCTCTTTGAATCCCTTATGCGCTGCAAAAGTCCTTGAACTCACCAAAGATGAATTCACCACCATTGTCGCTCCTAAGAGCCTTCACCTTCTTCCCTGATTCCTTCTCAACCAGTGATTTGAACTCACAGAACTTTGAGTATGTCTTTCTCTTCTTCTTTGCTGTCGAAGCTACTAAGAAAGCTCCACACACGTCTGTGTGAATTCTCTCAAGGATCGTCGTGGCACGACTATCCTTCTCGTGACAAGTGGCTTTCAAAAATTTTCCCAAAGTACACCCCTTGCACTGATCTGACTACACAAAAGTGCCTTTAGGAAGCCCAGTAGAAATCTACTGCAGTATCTTCAAAGCTCCATGGTGAAGGTGGCCCAATTTCCAGTGCCACAGCTCACCATCAGCCCGGCTCACCACTCCTTCTACCTTGCATGCCATTGTTGCGCAACCATCTACATGCAATTGATAAAGGTTCTTGACTCTAACCCCTGTCTTCCAGGTTTCTCCAGTTGTCTTATTGCGTAGGAAAGGCTTTCCCTCGCTGAAGACAACATCATATCCCTTATCTTCTAACATTGCCACAGAGATAAGATTCTTCTTCAATCCTGGAACATGCATCACTTCCTTCAATACGAAGGGTTTACCAAACTCCCTCTCAAAGGAAATGGTACCGATACTGGTCGCACTATATATACCATCATCGCCCATCTCGATGTGCACTCCAAGATCTTTCTCATCCAGATTAGAAAACAAATCTCGTTCTCCTGCCATATGAAAAGACGCACCAATGTCCAAGAACCATACCGATCCCATCACACTTGATACCAAGCATGCGATCAGTGAAAAAGCCAGCTCAAACTCCGAGGCTAAGGCCTCTCCCACTGCAGATCCAACATCTTGCTTATTTTTCTTCTTCTGCGGACAATTTGTGGCATAATGTCCGTGTTGGTGATAGTGAAAGCACTTCACCTTGGACATGTCTTGCTTCTTGCCTTTCGCACCGAAATGAGAATCTTTCTTGTTCTTCCCCTTCTTTTCTTTGGCAGCCAAAGTGCAGTTTTCCTAATTAGATACCTTTGATGAAGATCCGTCCCTAGTATTCCGCCTGATCTCCTCTTGCACAAGATCAGACCAAAGTCTCTCCCATCCTGGAAATTTCTTCCGGTCATTGACAGAGTCCTGATAGGAATGGCAACTCTTCGGAAGACCAAGGAGAGCCAAGCTCAGCAAGTCCTCATCATCGACAGTCACCCCCAAACTTCCTAGCTCATCCTGGCATTGGGTGAACTTCATGAGATACTTGGGCATATTGTCTCCTTTATCACACTTAATGTTTATGAGTTTATCCTTGAGCGCCAACTTCCTCTAGTCGCTCTCGCTGTGGAATAAATCTGTCAACACTTTCCACATCAAGTATGGGGAAACCTTTCCATGCAGGCTGGATACAATGTGATCCTTCATGCCCTCCAACAAAATCCTTCGACACTTTGCTGTCTTCTTTTTCCAAGCCTCAACTTGAGCAGCATCAGTATGCTTTGGGACTTCAGCATCTATGAACTCCTTCAACCCATTTTCATCTAAAACCACCTCCATCCTATCTTTCCATGCAATATAATTCGAGCTACCTTCAAGGGCATATTCCAATCGCAATCCGTTGAAAGACATTTCAACTTCGACACCAAGAGAACACTGCTGCAAATTCGAATTCCACCAACTTAAAACTCAACCGCTTCTGATCTAAAATTCGTGAGAACAAAGTATTTCTCGTACAGATATTGACTATATGGGCATTTACCAGATATATCACCTTCCAAAAGAAGGATGAATCCAGAGGCTACTTGGCCCGATTACAGACTCTGCCTGAAGAAATAAAATGTAATCACTTTCTGAATAATATATTTGATGATCAACCTCGCTTCGATACCATGTAGAAATTATGAATAATGTAACACTTATTCATAGAGATTATCCTAATTATACACTATTTGCGGAATGCATGCATAATACATAACCTCCTCTACCATTGATCATCAATTTGCGGAATTAAAAAAAACAAACGCATGCGCACATTGAAACATCGATCACACATATCAACACAGTATGTAATGGGGAAAGCATATAGCTGAAAACCCCCAACTATCTGTATATTATAATGATAGAGAACATGTAAAAATACATGGTACAATACTCCTCAGAAGTACCCAATACTATCTCCACATGCTACACACAAACTATCTAAGATCTAAATAAGCCACATGTTCAAATCTCCTCCACTGTTTGCCTGCCTCTACTGCGCAATCCAAGTTGAGAATGGATCAGATCCAAGTTCGAATTCCATTAGCTTGTACTGTGCAATCCTCATTGTAAATCTCAATCAATGATTGTGAAAATCTCATGCACAGCTATAGTCACAACTGATAGTAGTCTCACCCTTTCACCCACCTCTAACACTTGTCTCCACTGAACTGTCCATGCACTAACTTAACTGATGTGTTCTTTAGTTGATTTATGAGTTAATAATTAGTTAATTAATTAATAATTAATTCACACCACTCATCACTAGTGTATTTGTAAGTTAGACTAAATACAACTAGTTCAACTAAGTCAAACTGAACACAACTCCATCAACTCCTCAATCAACTCCACCAAACTTAATCGCTTGAGTTCTAACTGAAGTCCATCATGTAATAGCTCAACTAACCCATAGGAAAAGCGTATTTCCTTCTGGCAGTTGCATGTGCCACATCTGTAGCTCGAACTGAAGTGCTCCAAGAGGATAATATAATGTTTATAGTCCAAATATTATTAAGAGCTAATAATATTCCACTGTTCTATTTTTTGACTCGCAGTCTAAAAATAGACTTCACCCATATGTCTAAAAATAGAGGTCCATCTGTTTTTACCAACATGACCAATCATCCATAAATAGCATCCTGCAACTTATAGGCCATGATCCATATGTCTAAAAATAGACATAGTCTAAAAATAGACTTTGCGCCAAAAATAGCCTGCGGGCCCACTTAGTGAAGGCAACTTATTTTCACTAAGTTCCATCATCTTGTTGCATTTTCAACACTCCCTCTCAACAAGATATGGATTATCTGCAACCCCTTTCCTGCCTCTGTGGTATTCGAATTTGCTCCTAGTGAGCACCTTCATTAAGATATCAGGATCCTGATCCTCCGTGGGAATGTATGAAAGTAACATGATTCTCCGCAACACAATCTCTGATATGATGGTACCTGATGTCGATGTGCTTGGACCTATCATGAAATACTAGATTAGCCAAGAGTTTAATGCAACTCTGGTTATCACAATAAATCACAGTAGGCTCCAAGTGTGACCCGAACAACCTGACCAAGATCTTCCTCATCCATATAGCCTCGCATGCAGCCAAACTTGCTGCCATATACTCAGCCTCTGCTGAACTAAGTGCCACGGATCTCTGCTTCCTGCTGTACCAAGAAACTGTTGTTGACCCGATACTAAAGATCCCTCCAGATGTGCTCTTTCTGTCCGTTGGGCTCCCTGCCCAATCTGCATCCGTGAAGCCACATAGCTTCACCTCATCCTCCTGTCTGTACCATAATCCATATCCCAATGTGCCTCTGAGATAACATAATACATGCTTGCCTACCTTCCAAAAGAGCTTGGTTGGCTTAATCATAGCTTGTGAAAGCTGGTTAATAACATATCATATATCGAGTCGTGTATTGACTAGATACATAAGTGACCCCACCAACTGTCGATAAACAGTGGTATCCACTACCTCCACTGAAGTAGCATCCTCCTTCCTCCAACCTCCAGGAAAAGGAGTATCAATATGCTTACAGCCATGCATGTTGAACTTCTTCAGTATCTCCCGGGCATACTTACCCTAAGAAACAAATAGTCCATCACTACGCTGCCAAATTTTGTAGATCCATCTCGAACCCACCACTGATTTCCCTTCCGGTATTGGGAAAATCTCCCATGCACTGTTTCTGACAATCGAATCATACTCTTCCACCATGGCATCTACCCATGTGGGATCCTCCACAACTTCCTTGAAAGAGGATGGCTCAGTCACGACACATTTGCTCACAAGAGCCATGTATCCAGTGTACCGATCAGGTGACTGTCTCTGTCTGCGCTGTGCTATAGGTGGTCCTACAACCTTCTCTACATCTTGAGTTAGTCGCTTAGCTTCTGTAGTGCGCTTTGCCCTCTGATGGTTGGCACTGCATGAGTGGTCTCTTCCACTCCATGAACTTCATCTTGTGGCTGGTCCACATCCTGAAGTTCATCCTTAGGAACTAATAGCTCCTCATCTGCATGCAAGTGTGGCTCCCTCTCAAGCGAACACTTCATGGCTTTCTCCTCCTGAAATTTGATATCCCGTCACACAACAGTCTTGCGACTGTCTGGAAAATACACACGATAGTTGTGGGGCGTATCAGTGTACCCCACAAATATCCCAACCTCTGTGGTCAGCTCCAGTTTCTTCCTCTCATCCTTCGTCACATGCATGTAAATAGGAGAACCAAAAATCCTCAAATGGGAGATATCAGGCCTCTTACCAGAATAAGCCTCCTCGGGTGTACTCATGCCAAGTATCTTGTGAGGACAACGATTCTGCACATATACTGCAGTATTACATGCCTCCACCCACAAGTGAAGGGTTAGGCCTTGATCATGCAACATCGCTTGTGCAGCACCCACGATCGTTGTGTTTTTCTACTCAGCAACCCCGTTCTGCTGTGGGTTATGGGGAGCTATGAGCTCTCTTCGAATCCCTTCTACGTTGCAGAAGTCCTTGAACTTGCCAGAGATGAATTCACCACCATTGTTGCTCCTAAGAGCCTTCACCTTCTTCCCCAATTCCATCTCGACTAGTGCTTTGAACTCACAGAAATTTGAGTATGTCTCGCTCTTCTTCTGCATGAAGAAGATCCAGCACTTTCGAGAGAAATCATCAACAAAGATCACATAGTACTTGTGCTTTGTTGTCGAAGCTAATGAGAAAGGTCCACACACGTCTATGTGAATTCTATTAAGGATCGTCATGGCGCGACTATCCTTCTCGTGAAAGGTGGCTTTCACAAATTTTCCCAAAGTACACCCCTTGCACTAATCTGACTGCACAAGAGTGCCTTTAGGAAGCCCAGTAGAAATCTGCTGGAGTATCTTCAAAGCTCCATGGTGAAGGTGGCCCAATCTCCAGTGCCACAACTCGCCATCATCCCGGCTCATCACTCCTTATACCTTGCATGCCATTTCTGCACAACCATCTACATGCAATTGATAAAGGTTCTTGACTCGAACCCCTATCTTCCAGGTTTCTCCAGTTGTCTTACTGCGCAGGAAAGCCTTTCCCTCGCTGAAGACAACATCATATCCCTTGTCTTCTAAGATTGCCACAGAGATAAGATTCTTCTTCAATCCTGGAACATGCATCACTTCCTTCAATACGAAGGGTTTACCTGACTCCCTCTCCAAGGAAATGGTAACAATGCCGGTCGCACTATATCTACCATCATCGCCCATCTCAATGTGCACTCCAAGATCTTTCTCATCCAGAATAGAAAACAAATCTCGATCTCCTGTCATGTGAAAAGACACACCACTATCCAAGAACCATACCGATCCCATCACACTCGATACCAAGCATGCGATCAGCGAAAAATCCAACTCAAACTACGAGGCTAAGGCCTCTCCCGCTGCAGATCCAACAACTTGCTTATTTTTCTTCTTCTGCGGACAATTTGTGGCATAATGTCCATGCTGGTTACAGTGAATGCACTTCACCTTGGACATGTCCTGCTTCTTTCATTTCGCATCGGAATGAGAAGCTTTCTTGTTCTTCCCCTTCTTTGCTTTGGTAGCCAAATCACAATTTTCTTCATCAAATGCCTTTGATGCAGATCCATCCCTGGTATTCTGCCTGATCTCCTCTTGCACAAGATCAGACCAAAGTCTCTCCCATCCTGGCAATTTCTCCTGACAATTGACAGAGTCCTAATAGGAATGCCAACTCTTCAGAAGACCAAAGAGAGCCAAGCTCACCAAGTCGTCATCATCGACAGTCACCCCCACACTTCCCAGCTCATCCCGACATTGGGTGAACTTCATGAGATACTTGGGCATACTGTCTCCTTTCTCACACTTAATGTTTTTGAGTTTATCCTTGAGCGCCAACCTCCTCTGGTCACTCTTGCTTTGGAATAATTTTGTCAACGCTTTCCACATCAATTATGGAGAAGCCTTTCCATGCAGGCTGGGTACAATGTGATCCTTCACACCCTCCAACAAAATCCTTTGACACTTTGCTATCTTCTTTTGCCAAGCCTAAACTTGAGCAGCATCAGTAGGCTTTGGGACTTCAGCATCTATGAACTCCTTCAACCCATTGTCATCTAACACCGCCTCCATCCTGTC
>APFE031086466.1:11921-36967 GCA_000404065.3 Pinus taeda | reverse complement strand
TGTCGGGGACATACAGGGGTAGGACATGTGGAGGTACAGTGCTCCCAAACACTCTGATATAAGTGAACCATTCTTCCCTGAACCATCTTGCGACGGGGATGATGTCTATTTGCACTTCGGGTGAACACCTCGGGGGTTCTTCACCATATATCATCCTATATAGGGGTAAAATGAGCCCATGGAAAATCTGATAGAGGTGAGGGGCGAACTGTGAATCCCATAGTACTTTGTGGTAAACATGAATAGGCGACGGGTCTTGGGTAGTCCATTTCCAACCCATAGTTGGAAACTTAGATACATAGAAAATAGAATCCATAATGTAAGCAGATAGATAAAACGGAGGGTAGACACTTTGTGATGAGGATCTCTTATTACGATAATTCATGACAGCAGTAAACAAATTATCAGAACATATTTTGGCCCAGTCTACGAGATCGGCATTTGTGGCAGCTTCTACGAGTGGCAGCCATTTAGCTGAAAATTTATTTATGTCTGGCATCCCAAACAACCTGCAGAGCATGGTTGTAGCAAAACAATATGGAGATGTGAGAGAACTTGTGGTATACTTACCATTTTTATCCCTTTTCAGCGGCTCGTCTCTCCTAGACCATTCTTTAGTGGTTTCTGCTAGATTTGGGTTCTCTGCTGCAAATTTCTGGACAAATTGCGTGTTATAGGTTATCTGAGGCTCCGGAAGATGGTACATAAGCTTTAGGTCTTGCGCTGCAAATGATCCTATGAGCGCATGCCCTGGAACCTTGAATTGTCTGCCTTGTAACTCTGCATTGTCAAGTATCCATTTGATCATATCCGTATATGGAAATATCTTGGGTCTAGCTGCTATTCGATGGAGAAACGAACAAGCCAGCTCTTCTAAGGATGCCTCGGAAGAGTTTGGCGATCCCGCAACGCTATCGGCCCTCAGTGCTCTGGGGTTTTCCTCCTCTAGCAGCTTATACATGCCTTCCCAGGTTGAAATTCCTGCGTCTCTGTTGCATGCAGTGTCTGTGTATAAGGGTGCCATCTCCTTTGCCTTTTCTTTTGCCTCGGAACCTTGGGCATTAGTCTTCTTTCCCATTTGCTTCTGCATTCGGCTTTTGAATGTTCTTATCTCCTAGTTCCTGCAGATTAGAAGCGAGGCGGAAATGATTGATTGAGAAAGATGATGGGAAGGTTTTAAATGCAGACGATATACTAAATATGCCACCTTACATGAAAACAATTCTTCAGCAAAGCACACGTCCTTATTTCATTAAATAACTGACAACTAACCTACTTACTATCATTAAAATTGCATGATTTGAAGCCAGATTATGGTAAGTGGTCTATCTTTGAACGACGTACCTGAAAGATTTGCGGTTTAAATGATTTATGATTCGCTTTATGCACTGTCAAAGATCGTGCCGTGGCAAGGCGCGTTTATCACAAATCGCTGGATCGCAGGATTTGTCATTGTGGTGATCGCAATATCGCGGGTCACAACATTGGGGATCACAGGAGTTCGATGATTGTTAAGTATTTCCATTTCATTTCTGCGATGTGCGATCATTGCGATCGGCGTTATCGCAGATCGGGAGTTTGTGAGGTTTTCCATATGGACAGTACTTCTTGCGACGCGACATTGTGTGTAACGTTTTTTGGGGGGGGGCCTTGCGCCTTAATGCAATTTCTCAAAGACCTTTTCCCCATCGTAGACTTAGGTGAAAATATTTGGAAGACTGTTTTTTAAGACTGCGATGGTATCTTTATTTTAAAGAAGGGAAATTTGATTTTTTCTCAAAATTACACTAGGGGTCCCCTATTTATTTAGTATCTTGGGTAGATAGCTAAAATAACAAAGGGGGGGTTGTTGCTGGCCACAACAATTGGCGATTCACTTGGGAGAACCAGTTATCTATGACTTTCTTTTGACGTTTTCAAACTTCTAAAAATAATAAAACTTTTCTCAGGAAACTTTAGACTTTATTATATAGAAAGATAAAAATATTATACTTTAAACTATCAATGATATTTTGTCTCAACTCCTTTCCATTTACTTGTATTCTCAGCTTGTCCTTGTATTTACATCAGCACTTACTTGGTCTTTGAATAAAAATTAAGATAGAGTCTTCTCTGTGTAGCAGTCCTTTTTTAAATATGCTTCTTTGTCACAGGTAGAGCCTCTGCTGCCAGCAGGCGTCCATAGCCTCGACAGGGTTACCTATTAACTAGTAATGATCCTTTATCCTGCCTAAGAGCTTACAACTATTCAGAGAAAAACCCATTTCGACACTTTTTCTTTTTTATTCTCTAAAGAACAATGTCTTGGTGTGGTGGCCAAATTGTGACACAGTCATTCACTAGATTCATATCTTTTCTGAACAAGCTGGCTTGTGATGAGACCCCCTGTCTTTTGATTGAAACAATCTTAAGTCATTGCCCTATTTTGATGGACAGTTTTGGCAAAGTCAGCAAGTTATAATATCTGTGATGATGATAAGTCGGCTCGTGATAGGACCTCTTATTCTTTGAGATATAGTGTTTTTATTGGATTGCTTCCCTGAATGCTGTGATTTCCTTTGGTGGGGAGGAAGTCAATTTTCTTTCCTTAAGAAAGTTCTGGACGACAATAATAATGCTTCTTTGGTAATCGATGTTTCTACAGGGACTCCTTACCTTGTTATTGGTGCCTTTCATTGTACTGACGTAAGACAATTACTTCGCTGAGATTGTTTTCTTCAGTTTTTTGGAGTTGAAACTAATATCATATCTGGATTAAATTTCTATTGATAATAAATACCAAGCTTTGAAGAGAAATATTTGTAATTGATAGAAGTAGAAGTTCAAAATCTTGATAGAAAAAGGTGCCTCTTTGTAAATGTCGAATGTTGTTTAGCCAAAGAAAACTTTATTCATGGGAAAAACTAACGAAGTGAGAAGTAGACATTCCCTAAGGTCGGGTAGATAATAGGGATGATCTTCTTTCCTTATTTGGATTATCAACTACTCAAGCGTAACCCTAACTACTTAACTAAACTACTCCTACTCCTATTCTAACTTTACACAAAATTCGACTAGGTGAAATGGTATTTCCAATGAAGCCACTTTCTCATTTTTAGTCCTATACTTGTGCAGCTTTCTAACATTGGTGTTGAAAACGGAATTTTCTTTGGGATGTTAGCGTTGGACATGGAATGAGAATGGATAATCTCAGTTGGGATTTTGTCCGAAATTTCTTTCTCGCAAAATCTTTCTTCCAACTGAGTATTTACTGGATCATAAAAGTAAAGATGAAATTATGTTGTATCTTGATGATCCTGTAATGAAGGAAGCTCTGTACTTCCTTGACATAGCTTAGCTTTCCGCAATGGAAGCTCGTCTTTTGTGTGCTCTTTGATAAGGTGATGTTTATACAAAAATAATCTATCAAAAAACTGAAAATTTAAAATGCGATCTGATTTTGTACAAGGTCAGTGTAAGTGGGAATAATAATAAAAAAAGTTTTTTGTACAGATAGAATTACAATACAACTCAGATAAGTTCGTAAAATTTTGTTGTTCACAAGAACTGGCCAAGTCATGTGAAACAAAAGATAGACTATGATTATGAATAGGCACGGGGGTATCTTCAAGGTATGAGTCATAGATTGGGAGATCGTCTCGGTCAGCAAAATTAGGTGAATGATATTTGACCTCAAAATGAGGATTAAATGGTATGTTTTCTGAATCAAAATATCTCTCATTTTTAGGGTTTTGATGAGTTACTCGAGATAAATCGACAACATCGTTGTTGACAAAGTAACCATCATGACAGATTTTATCACTTTCCCTAGATTCTTCTTTTTGTTCATATAATTTCAGACAAGGAATTTCAAGTGTTCCTTGCTTGGAAACAATTGAGGGATGTTTTATAGCTATCTTTTTATCTTGAAAATCTAATGATGATTTTTTTGACTTTTCCTCTATGTTTTTTGAAATATCTTTAACGTCGAGAGGAGAACGGTTATCATCATTAAAAACATCAGGGTAAAGAGAGAAGTGTGATTCTGAAGTAACTTTTTCAAGATTATCATCATAGAAACATATCCGTTCATCAGATTCAATATGGACATTGGGTTTCAGATCATACCTTTGTGTGCTGATACTTCCTGAAAGAAAAATGTTTTGCTGTTCTGACCTTGGGGTCTTCATCTGTTGGTTTGTGACGATGTCATTTGACTTCGTATCAACATCATCTGTTGGCTCCAAGGCAGGTTTCCCTCCATCGTCTTCGCTTTTGTCTTCCTCTATTAGAGTATGTATAACTCCTAGGCTCTGAGGGCTTCTTTCATTATGAGCGATTTGCATGTTGAGATTGGAATTCTCGTTCACATTAGAAAGAAAAGAGACAAAACTTGGACTAATTTCTGCCTGATCAGATGTAGGAGGCAAGGGAAGGTTTAGCATAATCTGGAGGTTCTTCATCTATGAGCTCAATCTCTGTATCGTATTTTAGACAATCAAAATGAAATCGCATATTAAAATATCTAATAGATTCATCGTTTTCTCTGAGATGATCAATTTCATTGTATACCTAGTCATAGTCATAATAATCAAATTCAAGAATAAAAATCTTGGCGAATTGATCCCAGTTGTGGATCGATGCAACTGGGAGGTTTCTGCACCATTTTCTAGCTTCCGCCGTGAATGTAAGAGTAAACATCCTGCATAGAATGCCTTCATCAACTCTTGGAATATCATAACTCGAAATTCTTTGAATAAATTGAAGGGCATGGTTAAAAGCAGAAGAGTTATCCTTACCATTGAATTTTACCTGAGACAGAAGTCTTACCACTTCAAGTGGAGTGTTGGAAGAGGTAGGAACATGGATGCAGCTCCAAATGGGAAGTCTGTGAGCGGCCATCCAGATTCCAATATTATGATTTGAGGATCATTCCAACAGACACAATGTTCAGGCCCTCCTTCTAGCGCCAAATATGTTGAAGCCCCGAAAATCGGGTCGACAACAAGGGGGATACCCACCCGGTCCGGACCTTGGTTGGCAGCTCCTTATCCGTTTGGTATAGTGGGTCCAACTGGGGATAACGAGACCAGTTTCCCGATCTTGGGTGTGTGTGTATGTATATAGAGTTGAACTGTGCTGATCTGAGAGTATTTTAAAGCTAATCTTAATCGGATTCTTTAACTTTATTCTATGCTACTGTATCTAATGAGGAACAGCAAATCAAATCTATTCTAACCCAGGATTATATGTACTCCATTACGCGATCTAAAAAGATTTCGAATAATAACTGGTAATAAAGATCATTCAGCTATCACAAGAAAAGAAACCATTTGAGATGAACTGCTTTGCATAAGAAGTTACGCAAAACAGTTGTGAGTAGCATATCGCATAATAAGCCATTCATATGTCGCACCTGAACCATATGACTCCATCATACAAAAGTGCCAAATGATAACCCATATGTTCAAGCAGTAACACATAAACGACTGAAACTGTAAATTACTTAAAGAGTATAAGCAGACGTTTGCCAAGAGATAAAAGTACCATTAATGACTAGTTCTACCCATAAGCCTCAAGCAAAACAATCTATTTCTACTTGTTCTAAAATCTATTAAGAGTACAGAAGTGCAACATCAGTAGCAGATATCAAAATGCAAGTAAAGATAAATTCCGATCCATCTATTCATCAAAACCTCCTCTAAGGGTGCAGAAGTGCATGTTCTGAGGATAAGTTTTTGACAAATCTATGGACCCTTCTCTAAATGCATGAGAAGGGTTTAAATACTACTTCCTAAATCTAATAATAGTGTTTTTACAAAATTGTAGGATACGGCTTTCAAATGACCGCCCTTTTTCTAATCTAAACAAAAAAAGAAACAGCAAACTACTAAAAATAAATTATCTCTGGATCTGGTCTTTGAAATTGCAGGTGTTCAGCATGGACCTGAGAAGAGTCGGTTGGCCGACTTCTGCGCTGAGCTGGGCTGCGAAATGGAATCTTTGAGAGCTGGCACCACTTTCTCTGCTGAGTTTGTGATGCATTTCACAGTCATCCATTGACTGTGTGGCTTAACTAAGTATGCCCAATAGCACTCCCAATTCAACCTGTTCAAAGCTTGTATTGCCTTACCCTTTTCCTGCGCTTTCTCTTTCCATTCTGCTTCTATTTGTGACTTGTTTGGTAAGTATCCCGGGGCGGTTTCCGTGATTAAGTTTGCTCTGTGTAAATTTTCATTTACACAGTCTATAAGGATACCAGCCTGCGTCGCCGCTGCCTCTGCTGCCTGTTCTGCCTGTTTGATTTGGTTGTCCCATTTGTTGAAGAGCAATTCTTTATGGCTTTCATTTATTCTAGGTGCATTTGCTCTTTTTGCTTCCTCCCCATTTTGCCAAGCTATATACTCTGTTACTTGTCTGTCGGCTTGGTCGTAGTCACTTCGCAGATCTGTCACTTGACTGGTGAGTTTGTCGCTCAGCTCGCAATAGTGACTCCACTGCGATAATTTCCATCCCAACTCTTCCTGTTGCTGCAGAAGTTGCTCATTTAAACTAGTAGATTCTGAAATGAATTCGGAAAGCTTGGGCTCATCTTTATGTATTTCTTGTAAAGCGTGCAACTGCTTTCCTTTTTCGTCCAGGATTTTCTGATAGTTTATCTGCATCCGCTGAAAATCTTCTTGTAGTTTCTCGAGTTGTTTGGACGCTTCATTGTTGGCATTGGCTTGTTGTAGTTGTTGTTGCAGTAGCTGTATATGGTTTTCTTTCTCCTTTAATAGTTGCTGCACTTCAGACGCCTTGTCGATAGTCGCAGAAGCGTATGCTCCTGCAATTTGAGACGATTTTGTGAGATTCTTCGTGGGGTTGCTGTTAGGGTCTTTCCACAAGACGTCTAAATGTTCGGCGTTCTGTGACAGCGTATTCTCCAGCTTTCTCTTTTTTCTTTGTCTTCTCACCACTGCTTTATGTTGAGGACTATAGAACACGTCCAGTGGGGGAATTTCTTCTACTCTAAGTAGGAGTTCAGGAGGTGGAGCGATATGACCGTGTTCTGCTTCTGAGATGCTACCAACCACGGTCAAAACCATTTCCTGTGTTACTTGCACATTTCTTACAGGCGTTCTTGGGACCTGCCCTTCCGGGCTGATTAGCTCGTTGAAGTTTTCCCACTCCTTATTGAGCTGTGTTGTGACGAGCGACAATGTAGTGACGGGAGGAGGGACATTTCTTGATGAGGAAGCGATAATTTGTAGTTGTGACATGGCACTTGACTGGGCAATATCCCCGGCTGCTTCTCCTACTTTCCCTTGGTCGCTCACAGACTTTTTAGAGCGTTCGGGTGTTCCTTGAACAACGTCAGATCTACATTTTGAAGAACTGGAGTTTCCGCTGAGGCTGACACTTGGAGTAGGCTCTCTAGCGAGCGGCTGCAGCTTTTCTATAGGGATGCCGGCTAGCCTTCTTTCTCTGAATAACGAAAATCTTTCGAGGTCGTCTGGGGACAACCTCGAGTTAGCTTCTCGCAAAACTTCCTGGAATGAACTTTTATTTTGAAACAAGTCATCATATAAATCTTTCTTTCTGGTGAACACTTTTATTCTGACACTTATAGTGAAATCATGGGCGACGTTATTTAGGTCAAAAGGTCGAGCGGGGAATTTAAACAATTATAGGGATGTCACTTTCCCTACTTCGGCAAAAGCATGTCCCACACCAAATAATGAGAAGGCCCCACAAGCTATAGGAAACTGAGGCCATATGGCCTTCTTCTTGTCTTTTAACTCTTTGGTTAGGCCGCCTTCAAAGCAAGTCTGATAGGCAATTTCTCTGGCCAAAAGCTTGTCGGGGACATATAGGGGTAGGACATGTGGAGGTACAGTGCTCCCAAACACTTTGATATAAGTGAACCATTCTTCCCCGAACCATCTTGCGACGGGGATGATGTCTATTTGCGCTTCGAGTGAGCACCTCGGGGGTTCTTCACCATATATCATCCTATATAGGGGTAAAATGAGCCCATGGAAAATATGATAGAGGTGAGGGGCGAACTGTGAATCCCATAGTACTTTTTGGTAAACATGAATAGGCGATGGGTCTTGGGTAGTCCATTTCCAACCCATAGTTGGAAACTTAGATACATAGCAAATAGAATCCATAATGTAAGAAGATAGATAAAATGGAGGGTAGACCCTTTGTGACAAGGATCTCTTAGTATGGTAGTTCATGACAGCTGTGAACAAATTATCAGAACATATTTTGGCCCAATCCACGAGATCGACATTTGTGGCATCTTCTATGACTGGTAGCCATTCAGCTTAAAATATATTTATGTCTGGCATCCTAAACAACCTGCAGAGCATGGCTGCAGCAAAACAATATGGAGAGGTGAGAGAACTTGTGCTATACTTACCATTTTTATCCTTTTTTAGCGGCTCCTCTCTCCTGGTCCATTCTTTAGTGGTTTCTGCTAGATTTGGGTTCTTTGCTGCAAATTTCTGGACAAATTGCGTGTTATAGGTCGCCTGAGGCTCCGGAAGATGGTACATAAGATTTAGGTCTTGCGCGGCGAATGATCCTATGAGCCCATGCCCTAGAGCCTTGAATTGTCTGCCTTGTAACTCTGCATTGTCGAGTATCCATTTGATCATATCTGTATACGGCAATATCTTGGGTCTAGCTGCTATTCGATGGAGAAATGAACAAGCCAACTTTTCTAAGGATGCCTCAGAAGAGTTTGGCGATCCCGCGGCGCTATCGGCCTTCATTACTCTGGGGTTTTCCTCCTCTAGCAGCCTATACATGCCTTCCCAGGTTGAAATTCCTACGTCTCTGTTGCATGCAGTGTCTGTGTATAAGGGCGCCATCTCTTTTGCCTTTTCCTTTTCATCGGAACCTTGGGCATTAGTCTTCTTTCCCATTTGCTTCTGCGTTCGGCTTTTGAATGCTCTTATCTCCTAGTTCCTGTAGATTACAAGCGAGGCGGAAATGACTGATTAAGAAAGATGATGGGAGGGTTTTAAATGCAGACGATATACTAAATATGCCACCTTACGTGAAAGCAATTCGTCAGCAAAGCACACGTCCTTATTTCATTAAATAAATGACAACTAACCTACTTACTATCATTAAAAGTGCATGATTTGAAGTCAGATTATGGTAAGTGGTCTATCTTTGAACGGCGTGCCTGAAAGATTTGCGGTTTGAATGATTTATGATTCGCTTTATGCTCTATCAAAGATCATGCCGTCGCAAGGCGCGCTTATCGCAAATCGCTGGATCGCAGAATGTGTCATCGTGGCGATCGCAATATCGCAGGTCACAACATCGCGGGTCGCAGGAGTTTGATGTTTGTTAGGTGTTTCCATTTCATTTCTGCGATGTGCAGTCATTGCGATCGGCGTTATCGCAGATCGGGAGATTGTGAGGTTTTTCCATATGGACACTACTTATTGCGACGCGACGTTATGCTTAACGTTTGGGGGGCCTTGCGCATTAATGCAATTTCTTAAAGACCTTTTCCCCATCGTAGACTTAGGTGAAAATATTTGGAAGACTGCTTTTAAGCCTGTGATGGTATCTTTATTTTGAAGAAGGGAAATTTGATTTCTTCTCAAAATTATACTAGGGGTCCCCTATTCATTTAGTATCTTGGGTAGATAGCTAAATGAAAAAAGGGGGGGTTGTTGCTGGCCACAACAGGCCCATGAAGTTGTGAAGATCTATTAGATTCATTGTGGCTAGCCAATCTTGAACGACTTGGATCCCAACTAGATCCACATGCACACCTTTATCATAATTATGTAGCTCATATATTGGACTTAACCCATGCTAAAGGAGCATTTCTTTAGGTTGAAACATAGCTTGTATTGCCACAAGGTTTGGAGGACCTGTCGAATATGTTGCAAATGTTATGACCAACTCTTGGGGAAGATGAGGATATCATCCAAATATACAACCATGAATGATTTGGTGAAAGGATTCAAGATTCCATCCATCAACCTCATAAAGGTTGTTGGGGCATTTGTGAGCCCAAGGGGCATGACCAACCACTCAAAGAGTCCCTCCTTAAACTTGAAGGTGGTATTCCATACATCCATGGGTTATATCGGAACATGCTAATATTCAGACTTAAAATCAATTTTGATGAAGTAATTAGCCCCCTTGAGCTGATCAAGAAGGTCATTAATCCATGGGATCATGTATCTATTCGTGACCATGATCTTTTCTACACCCAATAATTAATGTAGAGTCTCCATGCCCCATTTTTCTTCTATAGGGTTACAATTAGGCTCCCACAAGGTGAGGATCTTGGTTGGATGTTCCCTTTGTGTAGAAACTCTTGGATTTGGTACTTGATTTCCCTACTTTCCTAAAGAGAGTGATGATAAATTGTCCCATTAGTGCAATGGTACCCTTGTGGTTGAGGAGAAGATGTCCCTATACTCTTCCATGACCTTATCCACTTTATTCTACTATGTGGAGGATCCCTTTCTGGGGGCCATGGATGTGGTCATGATTTTTGCCTTGGTTTGAGAAAATCATGAAGAAAAAAAAATTCCTAGTCTATGAGATGATCTTACTATATTTCTTAGCGGAGATCAAAGAAATGGTGGTAGGTGGGACTACCTATGATATCCTTTATAACTGTATATGCAATATAGTAATAACAGTATGAGGTTTGGACTTATAAAAAACATGATGTGTCCACAAATATGGTTGGCCTAATAAAACATCAAAAAGATCAAGGGGAGTAACACCATATAATATCTTATCTGTGAAAGGCTTGATGTTGTAGGGAAAGTGACACAACTAGTGTTGGCAGGAAATAATCCCTAACACTAGGGTTGGAAGCCCCAACAGAGTGGAATAGATCAATAAACAAAGAACACACAATAGAGCATGACAAACATTCAAATTACTAAAACTGGGATTAGTAATGTAGCTGGGGGTCCTATGTTTTAAGATGTTCCTATCGGGTCCAAACCCTCTGCTTCCTACAAGAAGTGTACACCTACAAATAAATCATAGAATCACGAATAGAAGTATAATTTAAAGTGCATACATAAGAATATTTTAGATCATCAAAAGTAGAAATTAAGACTCTGATTCGTAAGATGACAACATATATCGGGAATAAGACACAAGTTTCTTTATTAATGAGTAATAGTAAGTATAAGATAGATAAAACATGAACTAGGCCAAGGGAACTAACAAATCCTAATTCATGAAGACAACCTCTCTAATAGACACAAGGAGATGCTATATAAGGAGACTGGGAGTTCAGGAGGCATGGTAAAAGTAGACTTGATCTAGGGAGAATTGAGTATAATGATGACACCTATCTCCTGATCTACATTAGACCTACCCAATGGATGTATATACACCATCTCAAATTGGTTTTTCCAACTACGCCATAGGCTCGTGTAGTTCTACTTTTGGGACCTGCGTATGTAGTGTTTCTGTAGTTGGAAAGGTCATGTATGGATTTTGAAATATACGTTTTTAATATAAACTCAATTCTTCAAGGGTAAAGTGACTCCCCAAGTCCATACAAGAGTATTAAGTCTACAAGAGTCATGAATGGTTCTATAACAATTGACTAGCGTGAAGATCTCACCCTTGGTGGAGCCACCCGATGGTTTATGGCTATGGGTGTGGTGTTGTTAGTAGGCCCAACTGCTTAATGACCTCTATTGAGATTAGGTTATTTTCACTCCCACTATCGACAATGAACTACAACAGATCATGCTTCACTCACATTTGTGAGTGGAAGAGATGGTCACCGTCCTCTAGATCTTCGGGCTCATTTTTCTTGACCTTGGTGGTGGAAATAGTGGCACTGAGTTTTGCATCAATGGTTTATTTCCCCTTATTGGGTTATGGCTCATAGTCAAAACATGTGCCTAGCCCTAAATATTTTAGCTCTTCAATTAATGATTTCTTTGCATGACATTCATTTTTATTGTGGTTGGGAATCTTGTGGAATTTAGACGTCTTTCTTATGTCTTTATTCATCTTACCATTAATATTCGTTGATTGTGGCGTCGATGTGTTATCATGGATGATCCCATCTTGGCTTTATCATTTTTTCTATCATTTGGAGGTGGCCTTTCCCTACTTCCTATTTGAAAATAAAAATTCTAACTTCTTTTATTTAATTTTTTTCTCAATATTGACAACATATTGCCATGTTACACAAAGTGCAGATATGTTTAGGAACTCCATTTTTTCTTGGATGCATTTGTGTAGATGGTCATAGCGCTTTAGCACCATATTTCACTCAATTTACCTTACAACCATCTTCGTGCATAGGGAATGAAATTTATTTGTGAACTTCAACACTTCTTGGTTCCCTTCTTATTGTAGTGTGGTCAATTTTATGTACTTGTCTTCATAGTTTCCAACAGGGTAACATTTTTCCTTATTAGCATATTAGAAAGCATCCAAAGAGGGTGAAAATGAAAATATTTATGATTCCTCCTTGACCCTTTTCTCATAGAAAGTTTCTTCCTCCTCAACCCTTTTATCACAGAAAGTTTCTTACTATTCCTTGACATGGGGGCTGGCCTTAAGGAGTGTAAAATAAACCTTTTCTCTATCAGAAAAATTATGGGCCGAAAAATATCCTTCCAACACATTTAACCATTTACCTAGAGCATCTATGTCTATCTAGCCTTTAAATATAGGAATGTAAAAATTAACTTGTAACTTAAATGGGGTGTCACCTTTGAAGTGGATTTTGGATGAATATGTGTCGCCCATTGGCATCTACTAAAATATTTGGGAAAATTATCAATCATCTTGTTCCTTTCTTGCTTGAGGGCTTCCTTGAGAAAAAACTTGTTGGGATACCTTGCTCCCTTGTATTTATTTTCTTCCACCATGGGAAGTCATTGGGGTCAGAGAGGTAGATCTTCCAAGGGATCAAGAGTTCGAGTCCTAACTCTTTATAACCCAACTACATAAGGGACATGAAAAAAAATACAGAAATATTATACCACTCTAATACCATTACTCTAGAGTTATGAAGAAACAAAATGAAATACAATTTAAACAAAAACACAAGGATACAGTGAAGGAGAAATTCAATTAATAAATAGAAAATGTTGAGAATTGTTTACATGCATAATGAAAGAAAGCTAAATTAGACAATGGTAGATTATCTCTGAGAAGATATTCGATAGTTACATGCCTTTTAAACTATGTTATAATGAATTCTTGAGGCCTTTATATCAAGAATAAACAATGAGAAACCCTAAACATCCAAAATCCTAACCCTAGGAGAGGAAGTGCTGAAAGCTTATGGGCCTTTATGGGGTTAGCTGGAATGTAAACTTCCTGGGATCATAACTTTGGCACACAATCTTTGATTGGCATACATAATATCCCATTAGAAACATTTATCTAGAGATAATAAATTTCATCTATAAATGTAAATCTTTGATAGATTTTTTCTCATTTTCCCAAAAAATTGTTGTTTGGGGCTTCAAAACAACCTCAGAAGTTTATGGCCAAAAAAAATGCCAAAAAAAAATTAACAAAATAGGAAACTATGCTAAAAAATAGGAAACCAGTAGGAAACAATATTGGGGGTACATGTGGAATTGTAAGGTGGCCACCAACATCCACCTGGATCATTAGTAGGATGGGATATTTAGTTAGGCGATCCTAGTAGGAGCACAACAACCGAGCCATCATATCAGGTGTTCTTCCTCCTATTGTTTTATTTGTGTAAATTGATGCAAATCAAATTCCTTACATGCTTTAATATGTTGTAAATCAATTTTTTTATTATATGTTATTGCAAAATAGATATTGTGTTATAAACATGTTATTTTCCTTTATTATGTTATTATTATTTTCTTTCATCCCTAACGATGGGTTGTGAGACCACTCGAAACGTAGGACACCATTAAGCCTACACACAACATATATCCATCAACATCAATATGTTATTTTCCTTCCTATGAAGTTATGTGATAAATTTACTTTGGTTAGAGGACTTGAGTTGGGTCATCATATCAAACTAGAAAGAAAATATTTCTTTAGTGTCAATGGTGGTAGCGACTCTGTAGACCTCGTAAAGCCTCACCTCTAATATTTTGAGCTCTTCTACCTCAACTATGCTTCAATTATTTATCCTCGGATCCTATAGCTCTTATACCATTATGATATATGAATGTAGGAAGAGATCACACAATAACACAATACAATATGAGTCATTTCTCAGTAAATTGAATATGTGATCCACGTGGCTCACATATAACCAAGAATGCAAAAAATTACAAATATAACCATAAATATATAGATGTAGTAGAAATAATACTTCATTTCATTAATGTAAATTACTGAAATATGGTTACAAATAGAATGGAAATGAGACTAGCTCGAGCGATGGTAGTTTATCTCTGAGGAGAGATGTCATGGCTACATGCCTTTGAACTGCCTTACAATGAGGCCCAAGGTCCTTTTTATTATTGAACAATAACACCACACGCTAAACAACCAAAACCATAACCCAAGGAGATGTAACACCAAGAGTTTATGGGCGCCGCTAGGGTTAGTTGGACAACCAACTTCCAGGGGTCATGACTTGATCATATTATCTTTGTTTGACGGACATGATACCCAATTGGAAAGATCTCTCCAAGGACTACGATGGAAAAGATGATTATTTTAGAAAATTGTTGGTGGTAGATTGCCAAAAAAATGTCATTTAGGGCCTCAAAACAGCTCTGAAAGTTTAGGACCCAAAATACTGCTAAGAATAGTAAATTGTGCTACAATTAAGGAAACTAAAAATTTGAAAGAAACAATGTTGGGGGTCCAAGTGGAATAGGTAGGTGAACACCAATATCCACCTAGATCATTCCTTCCCACCTAGGAAGCAATGGTTCTCATTGCGTTGAGTGCCTCCATGAGATGGGGAAAATTCTACTGAACTTGGTCCCTGGTAAGCTATTCTACAATCTCCGATGTGTCTAGTAATGGTGGGAAGCATGGTCAAGGGTGGTCCACATTGAACACTTGGTGCAAGCCAAGGAATGGGGGAATGTTATGCTCCAAAGAATTGTTTCCCACATCCTTGGTAATGGTGTAAGGCCCATATCAGAGTGGTTTGAGCTTCCGATGGGCTATTGTAAGGTGTTATTTCTGCAGATGCAACTAGCCTTTGATGCCCACATGAAACCTATGTGGCACTCGATGTTTATCATGTTGTTGTATCTACTTGGTCTTTTCCACAATGGAGCGATGATATCTCAGCCCGTTGGGTAGAGGTGCTCCAAGAGTAAGATTAGACGAATGCTTAACCTGATCTTGCAACGATACCCCTGTGGGTTAGGAGAAGATGTTCTTGTTTTATTTCATGGTCGTATCCACCTTCTTCTGTTGCATGGATGAACCCTTCCCAGGGGCCATGGATGTGGCTATGATCTTCCCCTTACTTTGAGAATGAACCAAAAAGAAAATAAATTTCCTAGTCTAGGAGATGATCTTATTGCCTTTCTTAGCAGAGATCAAAGAAGTGTGTTGAACTGGTAAATCCCCTCTGTGGACAAAGGCGATCCCACTAGCCCAACATGGGTCTAGCAACAATCACACATGCTACACCCAGGTTCCTAATTGCATAAATCAAAGATCGATCAGAACAATCTACCTGGAATCCAACGCTATTCATTGTAGAAGAAACGTCGCTCCCGTCCTTTAGCTTTGGCTGGTCACAATCCTTACGCTCCACGTAAACGGACACCTGCACAAGCAAAGAACAATACAAACACAAGCGTAAAATCTAGTATATGCAATTATATATCAGTCAGACAAGATATAACTCAAATACCATAAGAATACATATGAGTGGAACCATAATGATAGTTGTTCATTAATCAGTAAAAACAGAGAAAGATTACAAACAAAGGGTCCTGATGTTGAACCTCCTCTGACTAGGCCAGCAGCTAAATACGCCTTGCAAAGTGACCTCTTCTCTCTCAATATTTTGGCAGCATAACTCCTCTATAACTCTCAATTCTCACTATCAATCCAGCATGAACTTGGCACTCACAATAGCTCTAGCAAAACTAGTTGGTTTAATGCAGGGTGATAGTCATTTATAGATGGAGGAGGAGGAAATATGCATTGTATCCGGACACCTACTGAAGATTTGGAATTGTCCCAGAATAGCCACTGAACTTTGTTGTCATGGATAAAAAGATGACACTCGACCACTTCCATGAGATTTTTCCCCAGAGAACTGCATGTACAAAGAAGGAAAAAACACTTAAGTGCGCGCTGACTAAAAATCATAACCAAATTTAGGTGGCGCGGTCTTTGCTCTGTGACAGAGCGTCCATGGGCGCGCCCTCTTTGGAGGAACTGACCCGTTGGCGCGGGTAAAACACTGTGGACCCGCACTAATGGAAAAAGGGAACTTTTTAGGGCTAATCTGCAAAAGGTGTCTTCAGGGAATTTGAAGTTCATACTTAAAAGAATCCAATGCAAGTTTTTTTAAGTTGTGTCACTGGTCACAGGTCCATAAATGCGTCCTCCAATGCGCGAAAGAAAGGGTAACAGGGACGGTGACCAACGGTGACAAATTACTGTGTAACAGATGCCCCCTAAAGCATGAGCCTCACGAGAGGGAGAGAGGTGAAGTGCTTTACAAGACCATATATAGCTGCCACCGAGAACCTGCATTGAGAGATACAATATGATAGCTCAAAGACATGATATATGTGGCATGGTCGCAACCATCCATAAAGAGTACATGATGATCAAGATCTGTAGTATGGACGTAGCCATCTGGTTAGGATCAATGAATAGACTCAGGTATGGTCGCAACCATCCAGTGAAAGAGTCATGTATGAAAATCACGCCTGGATTACAACAGACACAATCTAGGGTCTTGCGCTCCACCTCAACCCGAACATAAGTACAAATTCAAGCATGTGAAAATGTGAGCTGAAGTCGAACATGGATGAACATCGTCTGATTACCAACCAATGATGAAAGCTGTTATCAGACGCGAGAGGTACTACCAATAATGACAATGGTCCTCAAGGTACTATAGGTACAGTCTACGGCATGTGAATGAATGACCCGACGTCGAACACCCGTAGAGTCATCCGATCGGAGGCCAATGATGAAAACCTCACGTCGAACACGAAGAACCTGCCATTGAGGCATGCAGGCTCCAAGGTACCAGAAGGGAGTCTCTAGGTCACTTTCTTGGATAATGAGCCAAAGTCGACAGGAAGTGATCTTCGTCGAAGGTGGGCCATAATGTTTCCCACATCATCGACACGAGACGGGGAGAGACAATGTTGTGAAGTAAGATTTATGAACTATCAGACAGAGGTGGTTTCTTTCAGAGGTCAACTTCTCTTGAACATATCGGCGGCACGACAGTGGAGTTGGCAGTATTTGACGTCAATAGATCAGAGGTCATGATGACGTGGCAATGAGCAGATGAGAGGTCAAATAGGATCACCCAAACCCACGGAGGCAAGTGAAAAACAAAGTGAGATATCCCCACCCTGATACGAAAGCAGAGAAGTGCCATGTTCAAGAGCGACATACTGCCGACACGACTACAATTGCGGTTCCAAAATTTTCTTTTTCCCCCGCCATTTCTAACGAGTACCACGATTATTTTTAACAAGCTTGATGGGGATAGCATATGCTTGTAGTATAAGTTCGACCTTCGGTCGAATCCAACCTAGTAAAAGTTTAATGAGCCCTAGGGAGGAGAAGCTCAAGTCTCGTCATGATGATGAGTCCAATGTCGTCATAGTTTAACGAGTTCGACACAGGTAAAACTCGGAGTCTTTTTCATGTTTAGAGAGTTTGAAAAAGACATGGAAAAGAAAACTCCAGAGGTCCTTTTTCGTAAGGTTGTGTCTCTCGGGCTCGAAAAAGTGTAAAATGATGCCCGAAAGAACCGCCCGATCATTACGACCGAGGAGTACTTTTCATGGATAGTGATTTCGACCTGAAAAAGTAGAAAAGGGATCAAAATCACGTCGTTTCGTAACCATTAACGAGTTTGAAACGACAAAAACCCGGTAATCTTTTTTATATTTTAACGGTCGATAAAAGAACTTAAAACGACCGCCCCTTAATAACCGTTTAACGAGCCAAGAGGGATAACTCGGTGATCTTTTCCTCTTTAAAAGGTCAGGAAAAGAGCTGAAAGCAGACCATAAGTAACGTTTTCTTATGTTTTACCGAGCTTGAAAAAGTTAAAAAGAAGCTCGTTTGAACTGCACCAGACCCTGTCATCATTCAACCAACGGCGTAAAATCCATTTCGACATGAAAATATCCTAAAAATACTTAAAAACATTACTTCTAATGTATTTTTAGGTCAGAATAGTGTTATAAATAGTAAAATAGTAAAAAACAAATTTACTTTTCACTTTTTACCTTATGAGTTTACTGTTGGAGGGTTTTTAGTGCAAAATTCACCTGCTGATTGTGATCGATCCAGGAGACCGTTTGAGCTACCGTCTGCAACAGGTAAGAGGCTTCATCCTAAGCTTTATTTTCATTCCATTTTTTCCAGTTTTTATCCATATTTTAGCTCCCTGCAAAGGGATTTGCAAATTTTTAGGTCCGCGCCATTGGTGCGGGTTTCCGGCACGGGACTGCGCCAATGGCGGAATTTTTCCATAGAGGCCGCGCCATTAACGCGACTGTTTTAGAAACAGTCACGCCAATGGCATGATCTCATTTTTTAGCAAATTGGACCGTTGAACTTGCAAAATTCTTTCAAATTATGTTTCAATATTTATCTAACAATTGAAAATTGTCCTTCGTTTGCAGGATTTCGCTAAAAATGGTGCTAGAATGGAAAGAATGAGAGCACAATGAAGTTGATGCCCTAGCTTTGGCAGATGATGACTGCATGACTGCATTAAGAGACTGCGGACTTAAAAAATTCTTCCATACTTCATACCTACGCGCACAACCTGAGCTACTACGCTTCATAGTAGATGCTTGGGATGTAGAGGATCAGGTGTTTCACCTGAAGGACCAGACATTGGAATTGGATGTTTCTGATGTTTATTTCATCACTGGTTTATGACGGCGGGGTGCACGTCCTATTCTGACAGGCAGTCGACCTTCTGCAGAGAAGATCGAGGAGGTGAAGGATAGAGTGTGTCCTGGTGCACGATTTGGTGTAAACAGCAGGAAGATAGATATCAACACGGTGCCCAGCTTGGTTCTACGAGTCATTTTGTTTACCATTACCCAGGCAGCAGGTATACAGGCACCCCATGAGGCCAGGAAGAATCACTTGCTGCTGGCCACCGAGTGTCTCCATCCGACATTGTTTGATTGGGCTTCAGCAGTGACGACCAACATCAAACGAAAGCTTACCAAGTGTAAGCTAGGTGGAAACAAACAGTTTGGGTATGGGTCAATCCTAGTGACCTTTTTCCTAGAGCGGTTGCCGATTTTCCGGGTAACTGGAGGGATAGTAGCAGATCCAGTGCTGAGGGAACCGAGATTGCATCGATGGGCAGAACTTATGCCCAGAGGAGGAGGGGGCCAACAGATGTCCTGGAAGCCCGAGTTCTTTATCTGGCTCCGACACCAGATGATAGTCATAGAGGACTGGCCCTATGCGGGCACGGATTTCACCGGAGATCCCGATCTCCTCTACCTGATGGAGAGGATTGGGATGAGGAGCTGGGTAAGAACTCTTTGTTTTTTGATGTTTTTAATTTTTTTTTTGTTTGTTAATACATGTCTATTTCTAACAGTGTCTATATATGTATACAGATGTTGGCGCAGAGCGACCGACTGACTTGCCCCACAATGTGCGCAGAGCACAACCCGCAGTAGACCCTCAGATAGAGGGTGAGGATGATCTTGTGCAGAACCTCGAGGCACTCACTCGAGGTATCCCAAACTACGGCAGATTGGCAGATGTACCCAGAGCTTACCAGAGGCACATGGTGGGAGTGTCTACTCATGTCCATCGTCTGTTGAGACATTTGGTGCGAGTAGTGACATGCTATCACGAGCATAACCGTGCTTAGACGCCTAGGTTTAATTTTTGCATATTTTTGAGGAGTACACTGTCAGCGGCTGTATAGACTTTGGACATGCATTATTTTTTGTAACGCGCGAGGCGCGAATACTTTGACACATGTATATATATATATACATATCGATTGTTTGGATGGATCTTTTACATGTGATGATGTTTTAATTATGCTATGCAAATGTCTAATACAAATGCGATCTAATGTATCAGTTGCATAACATACGATCCATGTATTTTTATATTTTTATATGCTTATGTTTATTCCTAGATGGATCTTTCTCACGTGACTATGTGTTTTATATGCTATGCGACTGTTCGACACACATGTAATCTAATGTATCTACTACATAACAAACGACCCATTGGAATGTATTTGCACGCATATATTTTATTTTTTACTAAAGCTTGAAAACACACATGAGAATCACGTATGCAAACTATGCTTTATGGGAAATTTTATTTTTATACAAAATTTTATTTTTATACAAGCTTAAAAGTACGTGGCATACATGCAAACTATGCTTGATGGGAAATGAAACGGGCATGCCCCCAAACATCGTGTATCAATCCGAGGTATATGTCCCCCAAGCTTCAGTCCATTGAAAATGGGTTGAAGGTTGACAAAATGGTTATGTGTTCGAAAAGCACAAACACACGTTTCATTGTTTTAACGAGGTTGACATAATGGTTATGAACTATCCTCGTAGATAAACAGTTTCATTATTTTAACGAGGTTGATACATTAGCAAAACTATCCTCGATAACGACGCTCGACCTTGTATTCGACGGCCTCTCCTCCGGCCAACAATGGAAACCATTGGATGGAATCAAAGTCTGATGCACAAATAGGCCTGAATTTCATTTTTTAAGGAGCTAGACATAGGAGAAGGAACTATGCTCCAACCAATCATGTTTCATTTTTTAACGAGGTCGCCACAAGATCAAAACTATCCTCGAGACACCTTGTTTCATTTTTTAGGGAGCTTGACAGAGGGAGATGAACTATGCTCCGCCCGATCTTCATCATAATGAACAGGAAGTCGGGGCTTCCAAGAGTGGCACTCCCGATGGGAGGTCAATGCCGTGGAAGTCGGGACCCAATGCCCCCAGAACACTATTGACGATGTCGGCAGTGCTGGATATAGGCATGGGAGAGGTAACCACATAGTTGACCTGTGGGGGGGGCAGATACAACCGGTGGATGAGAACCAGGAGGGGGTGACAACGACACAGGGGGTCTAAAGAACGATAATTGATCAATAGTTACAATCCTTCCATCGTGTGGAAAGCAGACCACACGGAAAAGTGAAGAGACGATGGCTCCCATGGCATAAATATAGTCACGACCAAGGAGAAAATTGTTATCGAGAGCACTTTGGATAACCAATACGTCTATATAGACGGTCTTGCCTCCCAGAGTAATAGGGAACTGCGGGAGGACTCATAGAGATGGACATGCTCTTCTGTCGAAAGCCAACAGAGTCTGCGTGACCGGCCTGAGCAGCGGGGAACCGAGAGCTTGCCAAGTAGTATACGACATGAGACTGACCGACGCGCCTTCATCCAAAACAGTGCCAGGTAGGGCCGTATCATAGGCATGCACAGTAATCTGGAAAGGCACATGGGATGGAAGGCGGTAAACGGGCAGGTGACTCCAATCAAAGGAGATGGCTGAATTGCTTGGTGGGGGAATCGTATGATTGCCCCCTTGCTCGAATGGAACCGAAGAAAGACCCTTAGAAGCAGCTGGGATAAACGGGTCGTTTGCGGACTCAGGAGAATCTGATGAGACGTGAAGAGCATGTTCATGATGCTCTTTTAGAACAGGGTGGTCAACGGGTGGTAAACTCGAGTCGACACGCTCACCGACCAATGGTTGGTCGGGAACAGGCTGGGTAGAGCCAGGTTCAGGAAGAGGAGACTGAACAAGAGAGGTGTGTAAACCAACCTTGTGGTCAGCAGGAGGACAATCTAAAGTTGCAGAAAGACGCTGATATCCAGCGGGGAGTTGGGGTGAGGGAACTGCAAGACTTTCCAAAACAGAGGAGGCTTTATCCATAAGTGGGAAAAGGTGAAGGAAATGATTTCCTTCACAAAGTTTGCAGGGGAATCTTATCTTCCCTTTTCCCTTAGTATTCCCAACGGATGAGATAACATCGCCGTGAGCTTCAATGGACGATGAGGGGTGGGCCGGATCGCGAGACCATATTCTTAAGATCCTGGGAATACCAGGACAATCACGAAGACGATGGTCTTCCTTGCATAATCGGCAAGGAAACTTAACCTTCTGCGGAGGAGTGGGAAGGAGTCCGTCTTCTATTGTCCGTGATGGAACAACAGTTGTGCTTGTAGTCGTTATTGTGGTTGTAACCGCTCCCGTAGCAGACTTCTTCTTCTTTGTCTTCTTCTTCTTCTTCTTAGCCACCTGGGTACTCGAAACGAGACTTTCACCAGGCGAAGTAGAAGAAGGAGACGTTGAAGTGGGTGTCGAAGGGGAGGGGTCCACCTTAGGTTCAACATGATGTTGTGCAGGTGGAGGGACTAATGGAGTATCAGCCGACACAGTAGGGACCACAGAGTTTGAAAATAACCAAACCGGCAACCCGACAGTTAGCCCTGGAAGGGATAACGTCACCATGTAAAGAGCACCAGTATTCCCAGGAGAAGGGAAATGACTAGGATTCCCGTCGGGTGGGGAACTTGGGTTGGTGAACCCTGAAAAAGTTTCCATAACAAAACGAAATCCTACTGAAGCTAGCGCACACAAGATCTAACCAGGTAATGTGATCGTGGCCAAATAGATTTTAAGACACTTGACTTGACCTTTTCATCTTTAAAGAGTCGAGAAAAGGACGAAAAGATGACTCTAGTCTCCTTCGATTGTTTAATGAGCACGAAGTGATAAGATGCTCACTTACACCTTTTCTGTTAGAGAGTCTGAAAAGGATCAAAAGCTGACTACTCTGGAAATCTAGGTAAAAGGGTTTGCCAAACAATCCGTAAAACTGCTATATACACCTTAGCGATCAGAAGAACGCCAAGGACTTTACGTACGGCAGTCAATCTTCCCGAATGCTGTGTTCAGTGCATTACGGTTTGTAGGGCGGCAGACTCAGCTTCCTATGGATCAAAGGTTGCAAGCCTATAGGGGTCTCCCAATATATACTCGATGGTACGTGGGAGCACAATCCATACTGGCACCTACCGTTTCACCGTGGAGGAATCACCCAACCACTCAACGATAAACTACCAGGTTTAACGACGCAGGAACACGTCTCTAACCTAGACCTCTAGAATGTGAGCGTTAAGTTTCAATGCGTTGTTAGGTTCATTGAATTCATTTTATGGTTTATCTTTGATTAAGTCTCAGTTTCCGGTCTTACCGTATGTGGTCTCTTGAAATTTCCTAAATGCAACTATATGCGAAAATTGTATTGTTTCGTTGAATGAATTCTAGCTACAGAAGAGTTGAGAGTTTCATACAAACAAAACGATCACAAAAATCCTAATGCAGCTAATAACAAGAAAGGAAAATCTTTTTCTTTTTTGTTTTAAAAGCAACAAATTAACACAAAATGCTAATTAATGAAAAGCAAAAATCTCTTTTTCTTTTCTTTAAAAAATAGTATAATGCACTTAACGGATTTCAAGAGATATGCACAAACAGATAATTCACTCAAAGGAATCTAAAACTAGATCTGAAACATGAACAATAACCCAGCAAAGCAAAGAAAACACCAAGATCTTCAAAGAACTATGTAATCTAAGTCCCAATGAAGTCAGGTAAAAACAAACAAGCTAAAAGTGAGGTACTTGCAGTATATAACGCACAACTCATGCAACTACCAGAGGAATGTGGAAATCAATCAATAAAATGACTGGATCAGCAAATCACAAATCTGACAGAAGGCTCGATAAACAAAGCCCCAAGGGCTAAGATGTAAAATCGATGGAAAAGGCGAACAACTGTAGGATGAGAAGAACAACCAGGCAAATAACAGTCCAACAAACTTCCAGGAGGTGTAAAAGGAGCAAGAAGGCACAGATCCAAGCTTAAAAGACTGACAAACAAGCTAATTTAGAAAATTAACCCGTCTGGCGCGACTGTCAGGTTGCAACTCGCGCTAAACAGAGATTGGCGTGAGTTGTCTGAGAGCAACAGGCACCAATCAGCGCAACTGTCTGAAGAAAAAACGCGTTAATGAAGTTTGCCAGGCAAAAAACAAAACAGATAGTTCCAGACTTGGTTTCTAGTATCTAAAATGAGCCAGCAAGCAAGAAATAGCAAGAACTTCAACCCAGAAAGCTATTCAGACCAATAAACAAGAGAAAAATTGACATGCAAGGCAAGATTGAAATTGTTCAGTTTGTAAACTGAACCGGAGATCGACTGAAGTGGCGTTGATCTACTTCACTTCTGCATAGCAGGAGTGTTTCGAAGGCTACCTGGCCGCTCTTCAGACTCCGTCTACAATTTACAAATCAAACAATACAAAAACAATCAACAAGCTTCTCCCCAGTGGAGTCGCCAAATTGTTGAACTGGTAAATCCCCTCTGCGGACAGAGGCGATCGCACTAGCCCAACACGGGTCTAGCAACAATGACACACACTACACGCAGGTTCCTAATTGCATAAATCAAAGATCGATCAGAATGATCTACCTGGAATCCAACGCTAGTTGTTGTAGATGAAACGCCGCTCCCGTCCCTTAGCTTTGGCTGGTCACAATCCTTACGCTCCACGTAAACGGACACCTGCACAAGCAAAGAACGATACAAACACAAGCGTAAAATCCAGTATATGCAATTATATATCGGTCAGACAAGATATAACTCAAATACCATTAAAAGACACATGAGTGGAACAATAATGATAGTCGTTCATTAATCAATAAAAAACAGAGAAAGATTAAAACCAAAGGGTTCTGACGTTGAACCTCCTCTGACTGGGCAAGCAGCTAAATATGCCTTGTAAAGTGACCTCTTCTCTCTCAATATTTTGGCAGCATAACCCCTC
>APFE031086461.1:21645-73211 GCA_000404065.3 Pinus taeda | reverse complement strand
CTAATCGAAGGAACTAACCTAAGTTAAAACCATGAAATTATACAATGAAATAGCAATAACCCTAACCAAGCATAAAATGGAAACATAAGAAAAATTGAAGTGTATGTGTTTGTTTTTGCAGGTTAAGAGTTTGACAATGGAAAGGAAGAGCAGGCTTCCCGATGAATTGCAACGATGGAGGGTTTAGCTTTTGCAAGTTGGAGAATATACACAGCGAGGAGCACATAGAATTTATGGCAGCCGCTGTGGAATGGCGCCTTGACGGGTTTGCAGCAGTGATGAACGGATCTGAGGCAGCTATGTAAGGGTGCTCGATGGCAGGAAATGCAGCTGCGGATAGCTGCAATGAGAAGTTACGCAGACCTAGTAGGGAGCAGCGTGGGAATGATGACGATTTGGATGGCTACGTGAGGGAAGGGATACGAAAGTGAGAAGGAGTGCGATGAGAGGATGGATAGCTGATCCAAGGGTTGAAATGGCAGAGGGAGGACGCAGGTTCTAGAGGTTGTGTGATGGATTAGGAAATGCGTGGAAGGAAAGGCTGTTACTGCGGGAAGAGAAGGACGTAATATGGTGAGCAGCGAAGGGTAAAAGAGAAGCGCAGGTAGAACCGAGGGTATGGTGAGTAGACAAGGGAGAAGAGATCCATGCAGGTTTGGACGTCTAGATCGAATGAAGACTTGCATGGATAGAGAGGAGGACAAGCTGAGGGCTTAGGCAATGTGATGGCTGCGAATTGAATGAGAACAACTGGTAATGAGAGAGGGTTGGCTAGTACGCAGAGTATGGAGGGATTGAGGGTTGGATGGGTTTCGTATGTAGGTAATGAAGAGGTAGCGTAGAGAAATGAAAACAACGTGCAGCTACGTGAGGGTTTAGACAATGAACAAAACCCTCCAAATTCTCCAGTAAATCTTAAATCACCCTGCTTTAGATTTGTTTAATGAAAACCCCAAAAAAATTTCAAGATCTGTACCTGCAATGACAAAGAACAGAAAACCCAAAAATAATATGTGCAAGAAACGAAACTAAAAACCCTAACTAAATAATTATAATATTCACAAACTGCAGGCTCTAAAATAGCCAGATTTCTCGTTATGCCACATAAATATTTTCAGGATTTTAATTTAATGTAAGATGCTTCAGAAAAACCCTGCATGCATTCATAAAAAAAAAAATTTAGATGATAAGCTCAGGATTAAAACTAGATGGGCTCTTTCAGAAAACGCAATCTGGGAGTTGGCTGGTTCAGCCGAGAACTTCCCCTAATGCCTGGTAAACTCAAAACTAAGATTTCCTACACAGCTTAAAATCAACCATTAACATAGAGGGAGAAAACAATAATGAAATCCAGATCAAATGGAGATACCTGCCATTATATTTTAGAATCTAAACTCTCATTCAAACCCCAAAGATCAGACAACATACTTGTGCCTAGGTCAATCTTCATCAAGTTAGTACCAATGGCTGAAAATAAAATTATGCAGAAAAATAAATCATTTTACGGCGTTTTCAGAAGAGTAACACTAGCAAGATTTCAACCCCAAAGTCTTTCTTTATTGCACAAAAATGACTACAAGAGAGCTTTCTTTAGCACCAGACTCTCAGATCTAATATGATCTCAAATGACCCCTAGCACCCTATTTAAAGGAAAAATTTCCAACGGCTAGTTCGAGTGATCCATGTCAAAAGGATCTCGACCGTCGATGAGGATCAAGATCCCTTTTAATCTCATCTGTCGAATTTTTAAATGCATTTTAATATTAAAAAATTAAAACTTTGCATTTATTTTCTCAAAAATTGACTTATTATTATTTTATTATTTTATTTTATTTTTAATTTAATTTAATTTATTTTAATTTATTTTATTATTTTATTAATTTTTAAATGTGTTTTTTTTTAATTTTTAATTTTTTATTAATTATTTTATTATTATTCTTATCTATTTTTAACATTTTTTTTTAATTTTTTGGATCCTCGAATTTAGCCTTTGGAAAAAATCACCTAGGACCTAGGACTTAGGACTTGGGACTTATGAGGGGATTAAAACATTTTCTAACCCTCAAGACACTTTACATCATGATTTTTAGAATTTTACATCTCAAGGGGGAAAATCCATTTGACATAGACCCTCATAGACCACCCAGTTCTGCGACCAAATATAATCTAGCAGATCAACGCACTAGGATTCCCCTAAGATTCTAACGACAAGATTCATTCCGGCTTTGGGGTTAGGTTGAAGGAAAACTATGTCGATCATGGATCGGTGAGACAAAAAACCTTCTGGAACGTAGATTATCACTAGAAAATTACGTCCACCTAGGCAATTTACATACATGACTCAGATCTGCTAAGATTATTTACAATTTACACATGCAGACTGGGTTTACAACATAACATGATCAGGTAAATGATGACAATTGAATGGCACGAACACGTCGATCAAGCGCTATCCCTTTTCTGAAGAAAAGGGGGTGCACTGCTATGGGTAGTTGACACGTAGTGGTCAACAGAGACCAAAAGTTCTTTTAGTAGGAAGGCATGATCCAAAAATGGATACTGGATAAACCTCTAAGTCTAAAAGACTTCATATAAGAAGTGAAAGGTGCCAAATGGCACACATCCTTTGTAAATCAGAGGAAAATGAAAGTTGCAGGCTGCTCTCAGAAATGGTCTCATTGCAGATATCTTCTCATTCTGAATCCAATGCAACTTGAATGGGTGAAAACAAACTTCAAATGAAGAAGTTATCATGAAAAGAAGCTCCCCTTGTTCTTTGAAAATGAGGCAAATTCCTCAAAAAATGGGCTTAACACCTTAATGAAGAAAATCACATCACATAAGGCCAAGGCTTAAAGTCGGGCGGAAGGCACCCCCAATCAGCGACCTCCGATGATCAGATCGGCAGGTCGGATCGAAGGCAAGCAGTGTATACAAGTAAAGGTCCCGGGCCGATGCGACTTGCGACAGCAATCACCGATATTGGCGGATCGCTGTCGGCGATCCCAAAAGTAAAGGCCCCAGGGTGGTGCGACTTGCGATTGCGATCGCTGATATCGGCGGATTGCTGTCGGTGATCCCAAAAGGGAAGGACCCTAGGCTTATCGACATGCGATATGCGATCCACCGGACCCGATGGGGTGATAAGCCAGATTTTATATATTTTCAAATCCGCCGAAAGGTAGTTTTATATGTATTTCCGCATGTTGTATTGTATTGCAAAATACAAAAGGGCAGAGCCATTGCGATAAGCAACAGCGACCAATAGGCAGACCCGATGGGAGAAGAGGGCGCAGTTATGAAAGTTTGAAGTCCGATATTTGTGTTTTATGCGGATTTCCCATATTTTCACAACGTTCTTTGTGTAAATAGAGAATAACTGTTACTAATGATTTCAAGCGCAGATTGCCCTCATTTGTGGCAGAAACAGGTGGCCGCCTGCCCAAAGGGCATTATGCAATGATTAATGAACGCCAAAGAAGGGATTTGAGCAGACATGCCCAGAAGTTGCAAAGCTCGAGAGGGAAAACCAACAGGGAGTGCGTTTTGGCTTTTAAGCCATGAATGCCAAAGAAAGAGGGCTATTGGGTTGTTGAACAGTGGCCAAGTGATTGTTTGTTGCTGCATGCTGAAAGTAGTAGCAGCAGAGAGCCGAGAGAGCCAAGAGAGCAAAGTTGCTGAATTGTTGGTGGCCAAGTTGTTTGTTGCTGAAGCCGAGCACAAGCAGGCAGCGCTAAGACAACAGCGTAGAAGCAAAAGAGCAGCTGAGGGAGCCTTTGGGGTCACTTGAAGTTCAAGTGAAAGGCCATAGAGCGTGAAGGTTGCAGAAGGCAAAAAGAAGCTAGAGCAGGAGAGCCAAAGAGCCAAGAGCTCGAGCCAAAGAGCCAAGATTCAAAGCCAAAAGCCAGAACTAGAGCCAAAGAGCTAGAGTCAGAGCCAAGAGCCAAAACCAAGAGCCAAAGAGCTAGAGCCAAGAGCCAAGAGCCAAAAGCTACAGCTTCAAGAACCAAAAGGGATAAAATGGTATCTAAACCCACTGTTGTTGTATAGAACAACAGGAGTTGAGTCAAGGACTTGTAAAAGACTTACACCATAATCCCAGAGAACCTAGCTGAATTAACTAGAGTTCACGGAGATGTAGCCCAAGAGTTGTGGGTGAACTCCAAATTAATTTGTTGTCTTATGTGTCTGTTTTTACCGCTGCTTCATTTACTGTTATATGCATTTTTATATCAGTTTAAGCACATTCACATATTAACACAAACAACAAATTTTAAAGCAAATAATCAGTTGACAACAAATACAAGCATATTTTCAAGCATTTCTTAATTCCGCATTGGTTAATCAAATATACTTAGGAAAATTCAAGCTTTGGAAGTCGGAGAGATTCTTGTAAGCTAGACAAGAAGCCTAAGAGCCCCATTTTCAAATCAGATCATATCCAGATTTTGCAGTCCAAGGTTTAAATTTATTTATTTTTAGATCTGGAAATTTCGCGAGCGTTTCATTAGAAAATCTGAAGCAAGTGGATTCCATAAAAAAAAATATATATATATATCTGGAGAAATTTTCAAGGGTTTCATTGATAAATCTAAGCATTAAAACACATTGGTGTGAAATTTGTCTTCTTGGATTTATCTTAAGTTTCTAGTTGCAATTCCCTCGCTGCCTGGGGTTTCCTAAACAGAAAATTTCGAATTTGTCTTCATTGTTGTTTTCTGAAAAATTTCGAAATTATTTTTATTTTAAGAGTTTTAAACTTGAAAATTTTTATGAGATTTGGAAAATCTTGGGTTTCTTCCTGCATTTTTCTTCTGTCTATCCTCCCAGCAGTGACCTTCAAAATCCTTTGTCACTGCCATATATCTGCAAAAACCCTCACACAACTCCTTTCTCGTCTGGCTGTCAGATCTCTGCTTTCTGCCTGCATTTTCTCATCTTTCCTCATACAGTCCTCTTTTGCTGCTACCCTTCGCGTGGTTTTCGTCTCCCCTCTATTCATGTAGCTCCTCCTCGTTGCCTTCGAGCTCTCCAACAGCCATCTAACCTGCATACAAATCAATCAAACCCTCACCCTCGTAGTTTCTCTTCTGTCCTACATTGCTGCAACTCGATACTTTTCCGTCGCTGTCCACCTACACCTCCATCCTTCACGTGTTTTTTTCGATCCAGCCCGAGCTCCCTTGCAATCTTCCTCTGCTCCTCACGGAAACCTGCACGCAATACATAACAATCCAAAGCTTTCGACTTCTTAATATGCATTCAGTTTGGTTAGTCTTTTTTTTATTTGTTTTCATTTGTATATTATGGTTAGGGTTAATGTTCATTTGAATTTCAATTTTGACTTGCGTTAGTTAGATTCATTTTCTCTTTCTACTCCGATTTTCTATTTTCACTTTTTTTTTTTTTGTAAGCTGGGGCGGGACTCTCCGATTTACATGTCCATTATGTACCCCTCTACGGGGGAGGGGTAGCCCAAGATTTGAACCCAAAACTTCCGGTTCGGTGAGACTTCATTTCCACGGCCCTTGCCACTTGAGCTACCCCATGTGGACCATTTTCTATTTTCACTTTTATTTTTTATTTATTTTTTATTTTTTATGTTGTAATTTTCTCACTTTTCATTTTTTGATTTAGAATTTTAAAAAAGAAACTAAAAATCTAAAACATTCAAATTCATTTTAAAATTAATAAATCTAAAAAAAAAAACACTTTAAAAAAACCTAAAAATAAAAAAAAATTTAAAGTTCTAAACATTAAAAAATCTAAAAATCTTAAAAACATTAAAACATTTTAAAATTTTAAAAGTCTAAAAAAGATTCGGTGACTAAGGAATAAATTAAGGGTTTTTTGCTTAAACATTAAATTTTTTAATGTGGCCTATGGCGCATTAAAATTTTCGATTTTTTTAATCCGTTGATTTGTTTTCCTTCTTTAGTTATTGCCCAAGGGTAGTTAAGATTTAAATTTGAAGTTCCTTATTGTTATTAATGCATTTTTTCCTATGGTCAAGATGTAATAAGTGTTTTAAATCATATTTGGCTATTGGAGAAAGTTAAATGTTCTAGCTTTGGGCCATTAAATGAAGATCATTTTAATTCTGGAATCTCTTGCATGTTAAAGTTTTGGGCATTTACATTAATTGTTCATGATTGTCACTCTTCGTCACATATTGGAAAATTATTCTGGATGACTTGTTTTCTTACTTAATATACAGTTAATTGAACAGAAGGGCACTGGTCTATAGTTGTTTCTATCTTGTGGTCGTGTCTTGGTTACATTAGCGTTTAATCTATTCATCTGAATTAATCGAGATTCATTTACATTCGTTAGGTTGTCCATCATTAAAATCTCCTAGAGCCCGTGTTCCACCGGCTTTCTCATCCATTTACCTTAGGGACTACCCCCTTGACTTGCCTAGGAGAGAGTCTAAACGGAGTGAGTAAGGATCAAGAGTGACAACCCTTACTTTGAGCATTGTCGCGATGCTTAGACACTTTGTGTGACAACACAACCATTTGAGGGTTCAGGCAGAAGTCTTATTATTTTATCATATTAGCCACAGTAGTATGTTCTTCACTCATAAAGAGTAATCTACAATAGAATACTCTTGGTACCATCTTTTAATACTTATTGAAGCAAATGGTGTGGAAGAAGGGTACTTGCAAGGGTTCTGATAAGAACTCACTATAGTTGGATCAAGTGTAGTGACATACCCTTAAACAGTCATTGTAGCCTTCAATAGTCAAAACAACTTATTGACATAGAGACATTCTATAATATATTAGCAATGAGAAAGTAACTAGGGCAGAGGAACAAGTAGGAGGATCTAATTTTGACATGATAGCTTCTACAGTGAGGATGACTATATAACTATCCTACAAGTGACTTAGTATATGAGAGTATAGTTATGGGCTAATTACATAAGATACTATAATTCTAAATGACATGGTAATCATCTATATGACAACAAGTTTGATATGTCACCTTGAACAAGCGTAAGTACAACATTGGTGACACTTCTCTTAAGAGCTTATTAGGATTTGCACTATCTATATCTAGTGATACAATGTTAAGAAAGTGATGTAATTACATGTAATGGGACAGCAATGACATTGATACAATATATTGACTTTGACTTAGCACAATTACATGAATTTGACATCAAGTACCTTGATTATGATGTGAAGTATTGATTGACTTAGTGAGCATTTTATGATGAGACACTTGACTTGATGATCTATGCCATGAGACTATATAATATATTATAGCAATGCTAACAAATCTTTGGTGAATTGATACACATTTAGTGACTTGATACATAGAATAGTGAAATGAAAATGATTGTGACAATGACAATAACATCATATGAGCTTATTGACATGACACACATTGACATGTTGATATATATTAACTTGACTCATAGATTTGATATGTATAGACACTTGGCATAATGAAGTTGACCTTTGACTTTGACTTCATATCAATAGAACTATAATGAATGTAATTTGACACATTGACATACAACCTTGACATACTTGATATAGATTTGTATTATGTATCTTATAGTGATGACCTAGAGGGTGTACCATCATAATGACACGACTTTACATGGTAGCAGGTCTTTAAGGAAAATCTCATTTTGTTATACAACCTATTGAAGAAGGATGGATAATAGGGCTTGACCAGTCAAATAACAATGTTTAGTTATATGCTAGTAGCTCTTTGGGGACAGAGTTTGAAAACACTGATTGCAGGGCATCGAGATGACCTGAGGCACCTTGGTTTGTGCCATCATTTGATAGCAGTGCCAGATGGTTGCAACATTGTAAGCGGTTTGGAACAGTGAAGCAGCGTGAAGTATGATTGTCTGCACATGAGCCTTAATACTTATTCATTTGTGACATGCAGTGGTAGCCAATGTTTTGAGCTCTTGATGTTGAGCAGTGATCAGATGTGCAGTGATGTATGTGTGCAGCACTGCATTGACAATGATGTGCAGTTAAGCAATGACAGTGATGTGCAGTTGAGCAGTGACTTCGATGTACAACATTGTGCAATGATCAATTTGATTTTTCAGTGATTAGTGGCTACCAGTATTTGACTAATATATAACATCTTCTTTACATGTCTACTTTATTGATTTAAAGCACAAGGGGATCTAGTCTGAAAATTGTGAAACGCGGTCCGTCAATTCTTCATGGTGGTAGGGTGGTGCAAGGCAAGTGATTGGAGTCACCTTCAGGTTGTGGCCTAAAAACACCTCAAGGTGGCAGGGTGGTGCTATGGCAAGTTGTGGCTTGCACAAGGCTTCGTGGAGTCCATTTAGTTGTGGCTGATAAAATAACATGGAAGCGAAGTATCCTTTCCGACAAGAAAGGGTAAACAGAGTGTTGGGGCGCTCATTAGGTTATGGCCTGATCTACAGGGCATTGGGGTGTCCTTTTGGTTGCAACAAGATATTAGGGTCTAGTAGCATCTTACAAGTTGTAGCCTGTGAATTAGGGGGTTGACGCCTCCCTCAGATGTCACTGAAATCTTGATGTAATCAATTTTATTTTAACAAGGAGAAGCCAATTACTAAAGAAGTGTTCGGTGGTTTTTGACTCAGAGGGGGTTTTCCACCTAAAAATCTTTGTGTTCTCTGTTTTATCTTTTTGCATTGTTGTATGGTGTTGTCTATTGTTGATTATTGTTTATGATCATCTGAAGAAGAACAATAATAATAACTATTGATTAACTAATGCTCTGAAAAAAATTAAAAAGTGCTAATTGCTAAGAAATACTGATTCACCCCCCTCTCAGTGTTTCCAACAGATATGATGCTCTGAGTGATAGACAAAATTGTCATACTGAGAACTGATCGGACCATCCTACATTAATCTTCTGTGGAATCTTCTGATATCTAGAAATATGTGATGACTAGTTATTATAGGACTGGATTTTGCAAACTTCAGTATTCTTGGGAACATAAATTTGTCGTTTATGTTCTTAGTCATACTGGTATGTAGATTGATTGGAAATTCTGCTCTTGTGATTCAGATGTCAATAAATAGTTCTTCTGGGTGGACTTTCCCTTATCATGTTAGTGGTTGTTTCATTTTTTCCTTCAGCGCTGCTTTTGTTGAGTTGGTTACCGAATCATCATTTGGAATGTCCATCGTTTGAACTGCAACTTCTATATGTGTCTTCACTTCAGTAGGTTTATCCTCTGCTTGAGTTACAATTTTGACTGGATCGGTATTTGTTTCTTTATCTTCAGCTTGGACTAAAATGACTGGAGACTTTGATACTACTTCTTGAAGTTGTTCTAACTTGTCATTTAGTGATTTCTTGCCACTTTTAGGCCTCTTTATTTGTGTAAGTAAGGCTTGGTTATGATTTCTTAGACGTGAAAATTTGCCATTTTCTAAATCATTGACTTTGTCCTTAATATCTTTCTCTTTATCTTTTAAATTTTTGATTTGCTCTAATAATTTTTTATTAAGGGTTTTTAGGCACAAATTTCCTTTTTCTTTTTTCTGACAGATTCTCCTTTAGTTCCTTATCAAAACTTTCATTTTCTAGTTTTAGTCTTTGTTTCTTAACCTTGGACTTTTTTATCTGTGACAGTTATCGCTCATTGTGGTCCCTTAGACGCCAAATTTCTTCATTGCTTTTTGTTGATTTTTCATGAAACCAATCTTCGAGATCTTTATATTTCTTTTCTAATGCTTTGCTCTCTTGTTGAAGTTTTGTGTTTTCTGTACTTAATCTTTTTATTTGCGTCTGGGTATTGCCTTGATATTCTTCCAAAGTAGAAAATCTTTGACATTTTGGACAAAGTATTGTGCGATTTTTTAAAATCGATAAATACTGATCTTCTATTCAACAAAATGGACATCTAGTCCAAAACGTAGAATTATATACAAAATCCTTAGTTTCTTCGTTCATTTTCAAATTAAACTTCATTGCTCGACCTTAGGGTTTTGTCGTAACCCTTTTATTATTTTCTTCTTTATTATCTTTGTCAAACTTCACTTCTTTACTTCTTGTACCACAATATTTGAACTTAAATGAATATTGCTCTCTTTGATACTTTTATAAAAGTATTATTTTATAATATATATTTTTAATTTATAATATATTATTATTATTGTTTCTTAAATCTTTTTTTTCAAACATTTCTTTTTTCTATATATATATTTATAATTTTTTTTCTTTTTGAAAAGTTGCAACCCTAGTGAAACGTGGCTATTCACCTCTTTGGGGTATAAAATAAAATATGTGTCCACTTATGTGCCTTTGACTTGGTTAATTTTCTTCATGTAAAAGTAAAACTTAGCATCCACATAAAGAGATTTTGTATTCTTTTTGTTCTTCTTTTACCTTGAAAATCCCATGGGCAATTACCATGTGTTGCTAAAACCACGAGCTTGTAAAGTACTTAATGAAGAATCAAGATAATCGTATCTACTCTGTTCGAAAATGTAACTATGTTCGGTCTTTATTAATGTACTTGAGTCATTATGTAATGTACTTGTCAAAAGAATAAAGATTCTATTATTATTATTGTAACAAAAACTTATTAAAGCATGGGTTTCATGCTCGGGTCATCATTAGATTAGTCGAAGTCCCCATTGTGCACTCCTAGGATTAATATTGAGTTTATAGAGTCATTGTACATTCTTTTTTGCTGAAGCAAGAGTCGTACCTTCATATTCATTAAAACAAAAAATTATTTACATATCATACAACTATCCATATGGAAACATGGATCTTAGACCAACACTACTTTCAAGATACCCTAGGGTAACTAATTAGATATAAGAATTCTGATCCTAACCCACAACAATACACCCCCAAGAAAGCAACGAGTATCTCAACCACAAAAGAATCCCGACAAGACTAATAAATCTAGCTCCCACCAACTGCAGTGGATGATCACGCAGAACCAAGGCTCTCGCCAAACCCTTTTGGAAGCACCAATGAGCGTGCCTGTTCCTACCCGTTGATCCACCCAAATTGATCCAACGGTGTAGGAAAGTATCACATGTCTAGACGTCCGCCCTTTAACCTTGTGGCCCCACTGACCAAACCGACAGATCACCACCGTGGATCCGCCGGGCCAGAGCCTACGGCGAAGGAGCATATCGCCCCGAACATAATAGTTGTTGTTTAACGCCCGATAAAGGTGGAAACCAAAACCGCCCCACCGCCATGTGTCGACCGAGTATGATCGCTCCCAAAAATTGAAAACCACTTTCCACCTGGGAGCCCCCAGATATAGCGGATTCACAACCTTTGACAGCAAAAAAGGAACGTACAGGACGTCGTTGGACTCCAGATTCTGTCTGCTACCATTGTCGCCGTAAGTGATCCTGAGGGTCATACCAACCCTTCTCTCCAACCATCTGTTCTGGTAGCAAATGCCCCCCAACAACATGAGAAAAAATGAGAAAAGGGGAAAAAGCACCTCATAATTCAACCACATTATAGGCCAGAGCTTCCATATTTTTGGTCCGATACACCATCATATCCTCGACAGCTTGGATGTCACACTGGTCCGTGAAACTATCCTGAGTCTGCCCATGCTCGCCCAACGTTACCCTGTACATGGAACAATTCACCCCTTAATTAGCCAGTAAATCAACAAGTTTATTGGTCTGCCTTTGAACGTGGTTGAAACTGACCGTGCGTAGGCCCCTGAGGTGGAACTGGATCCTTTGAAATACCTGGATTAGCCTCCAGCGATTTGAAACCCTCTCCGGCTCCAAGCCCCAACTAATTTTTTTAACAGAGTTTATAATTATTTCAGAGTCCGCTTCGATGATTACATTCTGCCGATTATCCTACACCAGGAGATCTAAGCACTGCTCCATAGCCATGGCTTCTGCCATGTTGCTCGTAGCCCTGCCTAAATGTCCATGGAAGATGGAAAGGATATTTCCATTAACATCCCTTAACACCACTCCAAAGCCCGCATTGCCCGAGTTGCCTTTAGATGCCCCATCTATGTTAAACTTCAGAAAGCCTAAAGGGGGAGGATGCCAGAATTCCTGTTTAGAGATCTTAGCAAAAACTATTATGTCCGGTCCCTGCGACAAAAGCCCCTGCATTCCCAACAGCCCAAAACCCTCAAGTCAGCTTTTGAGGGAGGAAGAATAGGGGAATTCCAAACTATGGTGCTCACTGTCTCTTTAAGCTGAGAAAAAGTTAGCTTTAAAATACACTGAAGGGATCTCTTCTCATTTTTGAAAATTCTATGATTTCTTTCTTTCCAGAGATTCCAAATAATGAAGCTAGGTGTTAGAGCCCAAGCTGCACCAAGCATATCATTATCTGAGTAATTATTTCCCCATCTGGTTAAAGTGTTGAAGATGCACCCTCTGTCCCTGTCGCTCCTTTGGAAGATGTTAGCAAAATAATCCCATAAAATAGAAGAAAAGTTACAATTATTGAGGAGGTGTTCCATAGTTTCTTCTTGGGCATCACAGAGCTGGCATCTGGAAGGCCCCTACACACCCCTTTTCCTTAAATTATCCCAAGTCAGAATTCTCTTTTGATAGACAAGCCACATGAAGAGTTTAATCTTCATCCATCCTTGATGCCTCCATAGGTCCTACCAAACTCTATCCGGAGCTAGAGAGTACAAATCGAGGAGTTTGTGTTTACCCTCCTTCAGATTGAAGGTGCCCTTATTTTTGTTGCCCCACCTCAATTGGTCATGCCCCCCTGTTACTAAGGTCTTCCTTTGTTCCAGTGTCCTCATGAGAGCCTCAACTTTAGTTTTCAAGGGGTTATCTTCCCCATAAAACATATTCCTCCACTTACATTATTATTTTGATCCCAAAAGTCTTTGACCTGTGATAGCCCCTTGATATCTGTCTCTTTTTTGAGGTCCAAAAATTGCTCATTTAGCAGTATTGGTTCTTGTTGCCATTTATCTTCCCAAAAAAGTGCTAAGTCCCCCTCTCTGATTTCCCAGAAGCTATTCCTTTGAACTAAGCCTCTGTTCTCCTAGGCCTTATTCCAGATGTAAGAGCCCTTTATATCGTCAGACATCCTTATGAGATTGTTGTTATCCCAAGTGCTGACATATTTCTCTATCCAGATACTAGCCCATTGGGCATTAGGTTCTTTTACCCATCTCCACCATAATTTAGCTCCTAAAGCCCTACTTAGAACCTCTGGATCATCCAAACCCAGACCTCCTTGATTTTTAGGTTTACAAATCTTTTCCCAAGCCACTAAGGCCCATTTCCTTTTTTTCTCCCCTTTCCCCCAGAGAAAGTCTCTTTGAATGGATTTGAATTGTTGTAAGACTCCTTTTGGAACAGGGAGTGCTGAAAGCATAAAAACTGGGATAGCTTGTAAAAAAGCCTTTGTAAGCACCAATCTTCCAGCTAAGTTTAAAGATCTAAAGGTCCAATCCCTGATTTTGTCCTGCATCTTATTAATCATCGGTTCCCATATACTTTTATGAAGAGGTTTAGCGGTAAGGGGGGCTCCCAAATATTTCGAAGGAAGAGAATCTCTTTGAAAACCTAGAATTCTAGAGATGTTCCTTTGGATAGCAATATCAGTATTAAAGAAAAAGATTTTAGATTTGAAAAGATTAACCTTCATACCTGTGGCTAAACCAAATTCATCTAGAAGTTGTTTGTAAGCCCAAGCTTCCTTGACTATAGGAACCCCCTGCAACATGGTATCATCCACAAATTGTTGATGAGTCAAGGTCTGTCCATTCTCACACAATTGAAGGCCCTTGATTTTGCCTTCGGCTTTTGCTTGCTTAATCGATCTACCAAGTCCTTTCATCATGAGAATAAAGAGAAAGGGAGAGAGTGGATCTCCCTGCCTAAGGCCTCTTGTGGGAATAAAAATCTCGGAGGGAGAGCTATTTACCAAAATTGAAAATCTTGAAGAGGTTATCAAAGCCATGACCCATCTAACCCAATTATGATCAACCCCAAAAGTTATAAGAACCCTCCTTATGTAGGTCTAGTTTACCTTATCATAGGCTTTAGCTATGTGCAACTGCATGATCATTCCTGCCTTCCTATTGCTAGTCAGTGAGTGCACCACTTCCTATGCCTAAATGATGTTATTGAGAATTTGTCTACCTTCTACATAACCAGATTGCTCCCCAGAAACAAGGGTGGGAAGAAGAGGTTTGAGTCTGTTAGCTACAACCTTGGATATAATCTTGTAAATCACATTGCACAATGCTATGGGTCGAAACTTATCTAGAGTAAGAGCATTATCTTGTTTAGGGATCAGTGAAACGAAGGAGGTATTGAGTGCTTTCAGAATAGTTCTGTTCCTCCTGGAATCTTCAACCACCTTCAGCATGTCTTGTTTTACAATATTCCAGCAAGCTTTAAAGAAGTCCACATTAAAACCATCAAGACCCGGTGCTTTACCATTCTACATTTCCTTGATGACTTCATTGATTTCTTCTTCAGTAACTGACCGGTTGAGGTTATGATTGTCCTCTCTGGACACTAGTCTTGGTATATGTCTTATTATATCCTTAATGAAAGGCTCTTTGTTTGGAATATTTTCCTGTGCAATCCCCCTAAAGTGTTGAACTAAAACCGCTTCAATTTCTTCATGGGTACTCACAAGTTGCCCTTCCTCATCCTTAATCGAGGAGAATCTATTATGAGCTCGGTTTGCCAAGGTTGGTATTCCTTTCCTCTTCCTTTAACCATTGCACTCTGGATTTTTGTCTCCAGAAAATTTCCTCTTGTTTGTGTAAGTTCTCCCACTCGTGCTGAAGAGTGGTGGCTCTATATTGCTGATCTTATCAAAGCCAACCTCGATGATGGATTGGTTGAGTATCTGCAATTTGTTTTCAACAGCTTTTTTACATTAAAAAATGTTGCCAAATTCTCTCTTGTTCCATTCTTTAAGCCTAAGTTATGTGTTTTAGTCTTTTGTGAAGAATGAATATACTCGAACCCTGAATATGCAAATCCTCAAACCACCAACCTGAAATGTTGTTGATAAAATCCGGATGGGTGAGCCAGATGTTCTCAAATCTGAAAGGTCTATTCCTAGGAGTACCAATGTCCCTGATCTCTAGTTGAATTGGCCATTGATCCAAACCTCCAAAGGGAAGAATCCTTGCTCCCATACCAGAATCATTGAGAATAAGGTCCTCTGAAAGGATGAATCTATCTAACTTTGAGGCCACCAAAGACCCCCCTCCTCTCCTATTATTCCAAGTAAAGAGTCCATTACTTGTATCAATGTCAACCAGATTCGAAGTGTCCAAAAAGGATTGAAAAGCTAAAGCATCTTTAGTGAGAGCTCTGGTGCCCCCTTTTTTCTCCGAGAGTGATTTGATCTTGTTGAAGTCACCACCCAAAATCCATGGAATCCCAGCATATCTATCTCTGAGATCCATAAGAGAATCAAGGAATCTCAATTTGTCATCCATTCTCTGAGGGCCATAGACATTCATTACCAAATAGATCTTCCTATCCCCCTTAGGCTGTATTACCAAAGAAAGATAATTTCTAGAAGCTTCGGCATCAATTATGCCTATCTTGAGGGGATTCTAAAGAGCCAGAATACCACCTGTTGCGTTTTCTGCCTTGACTTCTAGAAACTCAAAATGACTAAGCCAATTATTATGAAGATCATTAATTTTTTGTATGGAACATTTAGTTTCTTGGACAAAAATGATATCCGAAGCTTCTTGTTTCATCTTGTTACTAAGTAATCTTTGCTTCCTTTTACTACCTAGACCCTTGACATTCCAAGAAGTAAACTTCATCATTAAAGATTAGTGAAAGAGCAACTGGTTAGGTCTTTCATCTTACCCGAGTCTATCATTAGCTTTCCACACTCCATCAACAGCTCATTCTGCTTTTCTCTACCTCTTTTCTTTCCAGGGCCTCGAGGTGCTAATCCATGTATGTTTTTTGAAGATTTGACCCCACCGTTGCCTTGTTTTGTCGTATTGCCTTGCCTTTCCTCCCCACCATCCTGGGTTTTCCATAAGTACAACTGCTGTACTCTAGAGAACTCTTCTCGAGGTAACGAATCTAACCCTTCCATGGTTCCCTATTTCAAGAATCCTTCTAAGTATAGGTGTTCTCTATCTAAAATATCCTGCTGCTCCTGATCATCCATTTCCATCTCACTGTGGGTGATTTCCTAGTCCATATCCAGTTTTACATCGCTCATCATGGCTTCTTTCTGTATGTTATTGTGCTTTGGTTGGTCTTTGATCTCCTCTATCTCCTTATTCTCTACATTTACCTCTAATTCTTGATCTGCTTTAATCGTCTCTTCTTCCTCCTCAAGCACCTGGAACCTATTTAGCATAACTTGAGACCCTTCGGTTTGATGGTTCCTAAGACCCCTTTTGCCGCCTTTTCCTCTACGACTCACTTTCTGAAAACTCTTTGTATCTTTCATAGTATAATCTTTGCTTCTGTTCTCAATTTTACTGAGAGGGCAATCTCTGAACAGGTGCCCATGCTCATGACATTTGCGACATCTAAATGGAATATGTTCGTAATCTACTGTTTGCACCCATTCTTCATCCAAAACTTCCAAGATCAACTCATCTGGTAAAGCTCTGGAGAGATCCATTTCCACATAGATTCGTGCGAAGGACGTATATTTTCCTCTTCTAGTAGCTTCTGAAGCTTTGACAAAACGTCCCAATTCCATATAGCTGTTAATGATTCTATTTGCCAGTAATCAAGAGGAAGGGAGTAAAGTCTTACCCAAACCGGTACTGAAGTGAAAGTCTCTCGCTCCGGGACAAAGTTCATCATCCACTGCCTCATATAGAGGCCAGCAGCTACATAGAAGTATGGCCCTCCTTCAAGCACTCTGTCTTTATCCTCAATGTTAGTGAAGACCACTGTGAAGAATCCTTTTGACCCCAGATGTAGGTCAATGCTCCCTTTGGGTTTCCAATGATATTTAATCCATGTCTGTAAAGCTCTTTTAGTGGGCCACACTCCCATGAATTTACAAATAATAGCATAAGTGCCCATGTGGTCCTTGTGTGCTTGCAGCGCAGGATCATTCAGAACCACCCTGGGTGTAACTTCCGACTTAGGCTTACAAGGACCACTCTGAGCCTTGGTTTTGCTCCCTTTTCCTTGATATTTTCTTCTTTGTCTCTAGTGCTTTGATTCTCACAATGTTTGTCTCTGTCCTTTCCTTCTTCCCTGCTCTCTTTCACCTCATCATTTTTTCTGACTTCCTCCAGTGGCTTCTTACCATGGCTGGTAACTGCTTGCTTGTAGGAGGGAGTAGAGCTCCCTCCTCCCCACCTTGCCATAGAGAACAGCGCCTGCACAAATACATCCTAGCTGTTCGTCACTCTTCCGTTGTTCTTTGCTCTTGACCACACAAGCAATAAAAAGTCAGAGTCATTGTACATTCAAAGAGACCCTTCTTGGGCTTTTGAATCATGTAAACAGGTCTAGTATTGGGTCAAATATGATTTATGTACCCTCCACATCAAGTCGGCCTAAGAGAGATCAAGTCGGCCTAAGGACTCTAATTCGACCCACAAGAAGCTTATATATACAAGGAGGTTGAAGTCATTTGGAGCATCATTTCTCAAGCTAGTCCGATATCTCAAGAAGAGCTGGAGAAGTGCGAAGTCTGTTGCCGAGAGGTTTAAAGAAGTGCAAGTTTGGGGAAGTCTATAGAGAGGAAGAAAATCAAACTTTTGGTGCCTCTCTCTCTCTATTTCGTGGTCTGGATTGGGAGATCGAAGTCTCCTAAGTTTCGTTGTTGGCGGAAGCTGCCTGTTGCTGGAAGATGCTGCCTAGTCGAAGTCACTGGAAGGGGTTGAAGATTTGGGAGGCTGACTTGTTGTGGAGGGAAAGTCTAGTCTTGGTTTAGGGTGAGGAGTCTCAATGAATACTATTGAAGGGAAGAATTATCTTGACTGGGTTTTCCCTCGAGGTGGTTTTGCCCTGGCATAGTGCCTATATCTTATGTCTCTTGTTTTGTGATCTTCATACACACATAATATGGTAATTGCTTGATTAAAGATAAGATAATAAAGACGTAAAAGAAGCCAACACACTCACAAGTAATTATCAAGAAGGGAGAATCAAACCCTGATATAATTACTTTGATTTTCCAACATGGTTTCAAAGCTAAGGTCAAGAAGAGTCAAAGATCACTTTGTTGGCCTAGATTTTCCCTCTACGATGGACTACATAAGAATGGGTTGCAACACTGTTGGAAGCTGGATCAAGAAGATCATCTACTACTTCTTCAATAAGGTCAAGAGTCAAGGATTCTTGGCTGCCCTTACAAGTTCTCTTACTGATGAAAATGCATGGATGATTGATAGTGGAGTATCGAGACACATGACAGGTGAAAGTAAACAACTTCATACACTAAGAAAGGAGCCATCCTCTCATGCAGTGGAAATGGGTGACAACAAAAGCTATGTTGTTAGAGGTCTGGGATCAACATTGTTGAAGTTGGATAATGGATCGAAGCTGCATCTCAACAACATTCTATATGTTCCAAGTTTGAAAAAGAAATTGCTTTCTATTTCTTGTTTAGAAGATAAAGGGGAAAGAGTTCCTTTTGTTGATGGAAAAGTGTTGGTTTGGGGAAAAGACTCTAGCATTGATAAAGCTAGGGTTATTGAAGTTCATGAAGGAAGTCTTTATAGGGTCATTACACCACCTCCTCAAGATTTGGTGCATATGGAAATAAGTCCCATTGAGCTTTGGCATAGGAGGAATGGTCATCAACATTACAAGGTCATCCCTACTCTTAGTCAACTGGTTCATGGTATTCCTAATATGAAGTTAGATCATGAAGGTGTGTGCAAGGGATGCTCTTTGGGGAAACATACTAGAAATCCATTTCATAATAGTGAAACTAGGTTTAAAGAGATATTAGATCTCATCCATTCCGATGTGTGTGGGTCCATGCCTAACAAATCACTTGGAGGTCATCTCTACTATGTGATATTCATTGATGACCATTATAGAAAGACATGGCTCTACCTTCTCAAAACCAAAGATGAAGTATTTGATAAGTTGAACGAGCTTAGGGCTGAAGTAGAAACCCTAACCGAAAGAAAGATAAAAACTCTGAGGTTTGACAATGGTGGTGAATACACTTCTAAGGAATTGGTTGCATATTGTAAGGAAGTAGGTATTAAGATGGAGCTCATTGTTCGCTATTATCCCGAACAAAATGGATTGGCCGAGAGCAAAAATAGGTCAATTGAAGAAGGCATTCGAACTATGCTCCTTGATCAAGATCTACCGAAGTTCTTATGGTGATAAGCAGCAATGACTGCCATATACATTCAAAATAGAAGTCCTCATAAGAGTCTTGCTAATACAACACCTGAAGAAGTATTCATAGGAAAGAAGCCGAGTGTGGATCACCTCTGAATCTTTGGAAGTCCAGCGTATATCCATGTTCTGAAAGACAAGCGAAAGAAGTTGGACTCTACAAGTATCAAGGGAATATTAGTTGGTTATAGTCTTTCCTCAAAAGCATATAGAATCTACATAAAGGAAGGAAGACACATTCAAGTAAGCAAGGATGTCATATTCGATGAAAATCAAGCATGCAAGAAATCGAAAGATATTCCTATTGATTCTGATGACGAAGAAGTTCCCATATTTGGAGAAGAAGTTCATCATGAAAAATCTACTACAAATATCAAAGAAGGTGACCACGTGAGCCTATTCAATCGGTGCTTGTCTCAACCACAAGGAAGAGGCCAAATTGGTTGAAAGCTACAATAGAAGATGTTGAAGGACATGAAGCTGTGAAAGCTTCCTTCAAGGAAAGTGAGAAACCAAAGGGATATTCTGGCTATGCTGCATATATGACAAAGTTATGAAGTTGAACCATCTACATTCAAGGAAGCTGAACATGAAGAGGTTTGGAAGAAAGCTATGCACGAAGAATATCAATCCATCATGAAAAATGGGGTTTGGGAGATCATTCCTAGACCTAGTGACAAATCGGTTGTCACATCGAAGTGGATCTATAAGATCAAACATGCTATTGATGGAAGTATAGACAAGTACAAAGCAAGATTTGTTGCAAGGGGTTTCTCTCAAACAGAAGGCATTGATGATGAAGAAACCTTTGCACCTACAACAAGGTACACTACCATTAGATCGTTGGTTTCATTGGCTGCTACAATGGGGTGGAATATCCATCAAATGGATGTTAAGACAACATTTTTGAATGGGACCATTGATGAGGAAGTGTACATCGAACAAGCCGAGGGCTTTGAAGTGAATAGCAGGGGCTCTCATGTTTGCAAACTTAAGAAGGCCCTATATGGTTTGAAGCAAGCACCTAGGGCATGGTATGCAAAGATGGATGCATATCTACTTAGAATTGGGTCCATGAAGACTTCTACTGCTCTGAATCTCTACATCAAGGTCATGAATAATGAGCCCATCATTATTTTACTATATGTGGATTATCTATTCATCACAAGTGTAGAGGGAAGAATTCAAGAATACAAGAAAATGTTGGCAGCAAGATTTGAAATGAAGGATCTAGGACTGATGCACTATTACCTAGGTCTAGAAGTATGGCAGAGACCTGGGGACATATATTTGGGGCAACGAAAGTACATCATCAAATTATTGCAAAAATTTGGGATGATTGATTCCAAGCCAATGGCTACTCCTATGATCACCAACCTCAAGAAGTTGAGGGGCTCTGACAATAGTCTTGTGAATCCTACCTCATATTGACAATTAGTGGGTTCCTTGATGTATTTGGTAAATATGAGGCTAAATATATGTTTTGCAGTGAACATTCTTAGTTGGTTTTAGTTGGCGCCTCATCATGATCACTAGATAGCTGCCAAACATATATTGAGGTATCTTCGTGGTACTATATATCATTGTCTAAAGTATGATAGTAAGGAAGTCAAGCTAATTGGCTTCACAGACTCTGATTGGGGTGGTAATGAGACCGATGGAAGGAGCACTACTGGAGGATGCTTTAGTGTGGGAGCTGCTATGATCTCATGGATGAGTAGGAAGCAAGATCCCGTTTCATTTAGTGCCGAGGCAAATTATGTGTGTCAGACCAGGAGGTAACTCCTAAGGTGAAATCCGTTTATTCATTTAGATTGCTCATAGTTATATATACATGAGGGAGTGACTCTTGGGTTTCATCTTCTTATCCCCTTAATCTGAAGGGATGTTGGTGAGTCCAAGCATCATTTTGAATCTTTCAAGCTTTTCTCTTCCAAGTGCTTTAGTGAAGATGTTTGTAATCTTCTCATTAGTGGAACAATGGCGTAGATGGATTGTCTTCACCTCAACATGATGTCGAATCAGATGGTATTTTGTATTGATGTGCTTTGTTCAATTATGGAACTTTGGGTTCTTGGCCAACTTTATTGCAGAGGTGTTGTCAATCATGAGTGGAGTTGAATGTACTTGTTTTACTAACAAATCTTCCAAGATTTTCCTGAGCCACACAATTTCTTTCGTTGTCTCAGCTGCTACCACATATTTTGCCTCTATTGTGGAATTTGTTGGAACTGATTGTTTGCGTGATCTCCAGGAGACGGCTCCTGATCCAAGACTCATAGCATAACCAGAAGTAGATACCCCAGTTTCTTTGTTTCCATCGAAGTCTGAATCAGAGTATCCAATCAAGCTAAAGAAGCCCACTTGTGTATACGTGAGTCCAAGTTCTTGAGTTACCTTCAAGTACTTTAGAACTCTTTTTGCAGCAGACTAGTGTCCCTCACAAGGATTTTGCATAAACCTAGAGAGGATTTCAATAGCAAACGAAATGTTTGGTCTTGTAGTAGTAAGGTAGTTGAGACTTCCTACAAGTTGTCTATACTTTGTTGCATCCTCAAATTCTTTTCCTTCAATGGATGTGAGCTTTAAGTTTTGTTCCATTGGAGTAGTTAGAGGATTGCATTCAACCATGCCAAACATGTTCAACAGATCCCCAACATACTTCTTTAGAGAGGAATATAGACTTCGTATGTTGAGTTACTTCAATACCAAGATAGTAATGAAAATAGTGCAAATCAGTCATTTCAAAACTTTTCTTCAATTCCTTTTTTATGGATGCAATGTAGCTCTCATTGTACCCATCAAAAGATCATCTACATATACCACAAGATATACAACTGTTTTGCCAACTTTCTTAACAAACAAAGTTGCATCATCAAGATCATAATGTTTGAAATTGAGTTTCAGAAGATGCTCAGTTAATCTTTCATACCAGGTTCATGGTGCTTGCTTGAGGCCATACAAGGATTTCACAAGTTTGCATACTTTATGTTTATGTCCTTTCACAGCAAATCCTTCAAGTTGGGACATAAAAACATTCTCTTTTAGATCTCCATTCAAGAAAGCAGTTTTTACATCCATTTGATGGACTTTCCAACTGTTCTAAGTTGCTAGGGCAAAGAGTGTTCGGATGGTAGCCCATTTTGCTGTGGGGGCAAAAGTCTCCTCATAATCGCCCCCTTCCTTCTGTGCAAAACCTTTTGCCACAAGCCTAGCTTTGTGCTTGTCAAGTGAGCCATCAACTCTATACTTGTTCTTGTAGACCCACTTGCAGCTAATTGGTTTTGCTCCCAATGGAGGATCAACTAGCTTCCAAGTGCCATTCTTTATCAAGGCATCATACTCTTTTTGCATCGCTATCCATTCAACATGAGAAGCGACTTCTTTGAAGGAAGTTGTTTCAAAATCTGCAGATAAATTCAATTCACAATCATAAGAAACATCCATATCAACAGGTGAATCAGAGTCATCTACATCACCTCCATTTTGCTGGGTTGAATTTCTTGTTCCTGTCTTTCCAACCTCACTAAGATGAACACTTTCAAGTGTCTTTGTCCAGCCATTTTGGGGGACCTTTCTGAGATGGTCCAGGCTGCTCAGTTGATTGAGTTGGGACTGAATCAGGATCGAGTCTCCCAATTCTGTCAATCACATCACTCAAAGTATCATCAGTGGTTGGAGTTTCATCTGGCCGAGAGAGTGCTTCAGAAGAAGATTCCACAGGTTGATCCAGTATAGGAATCCCCCCTTCAAGATGTGGAATCTGATTATCAAATTCTTGAAATGATTTTTCATTTGCGAATCTATACAAGCAATCAAGTTGCCGCTCAACAACATAGTCATATTTGGATGATTCAAGAAAGATTACATCTCTAGATACAACAAACTTTTTATTAACTTCATCATAGGGACGATATGTGTTGGAGGTGTTTGAATACCCTAAGAAGATACACTTACGACTCTTTGCACCAAGTTTGTTTCTATGTACCTTTGGAATCAAGGCATAACAGGTGGAACCAAAGACCCTGAGATGCTTTACCGAAGGAATGTGCCCATACCACATTTCATAAGGAGTCTCGTTTCTAATAGCATTAGATGGACATCTCTTCTTTACATATACAGCACATAGAACTACATCAACCCAAAACATCAATTTTACATTCTTGAAAATCATCATGGAGCACACCATATTTAAGATTGTCCTATTCATTCTTTTAGCTACCCCATTCTGTTGGGGATTACAAGGCACAGTTGTTTGATGTTTGATCCCATGTTGGCAAAGATAGTTTTCAAATTCATTTCAAGTGTATTCTTTTCCATTATTAGTGTTAATAAAGCCAATATGAAACTGTGCATCATTTTCAATCCATGTATGAAAGTTCTTGAATGTTTGAAAAGCATCAGATTTGTTCTTCAATAAATCAACCCAACACATTTTGGTGTAGTCATCGATAAATGTCATCGTATATTTATTTCCATTTGCAAAAGGAACAAGCATTGTACCACATAAATCTGAATGAATGAGTTCAAGTTTTCTATGTGCTCTAGAATGTGAATCATGAAAAGGTTGTTTGCTATGCTTTCCTAAAATGCAAACATCACATTGCTTAAGTTTCCTAGGAATTGGAGGCAAACCAGTAACACCATTTTTCTTCAACAAGCGAAGGCTGTCATAGTTCAAGTATCCAAATATAGCATGCCATAATAAACTTGATGGAAATATACCTTCATCATAATGGGAATTGTATGAGAAACTTTGTGCACAAGCAAAGGTACCTTGCAGCTTGAGAAACCTTTCTTCTTCTATCCCCGTCATGACAAGTGGGTGATCTGATGCTTTTCTCACCTCGACCTTGCCATCAAACATATGAATGGAGTGTCCTTGCTGGCTGATGTGGACCAAGGACAACAAGTTTCTCCTCAGCTATGGGAGATAGAAAACATCATGCAGAAGAAAGTCTAGAAGACTAGGCAATTTGACCCCTGATTGTGCCAAGCCCTGATGGCTTGAGTTTTGATTTGTCTACAAAGTATACTGCTCCATCAACATTGTCAGTAAATTCTTCAAAAAAATCTCTTCTAAAAGTCATGTGGCAAGTTGCTCCTGAATCAAGAAACCAATCATTTTTCCAAGAAGAAAGTGAAACATAAATAAGTCTTCATTTACTCCAATATTACAAAGTGCCACAACATAGTGAATGGATTTAGGTGCTTTACCTTTCTCTTTGTCATTAGTTTTACCTTTAGGTTGATTTCTTTCCTGCTCAATTATGTCCCAAGGCAACTTGCATGTGGATGCATCATGTGATCCATCTTATTACAACATATGCAATGTGTTAACCACTATGTATCAACCACCCATAGCAGCACACCCCCTTTTTTCGTAAAAGGGATAGTGCCTGATCGATGTGCTCATTCGTCCAGCTATCATCATTAGCTTGATCATCATCTTATAATGTAAACCCAGTCTACATATGTATAATGTAAATAATCTTAGCAGATCCGTGTCGTGTATGTAATCACCTAGGTAAACTTACTTTTCTGGTGACAATCTATATTTCGAGAGTTTTTTTGTCTCACCGATCCATTCTCGGATGGTCGGCAGAGTTTTCCTTCAGCCTTACCCCAAAGCCGGAATGGATTTTGTCACTAGGATCTTAGGGGAGTCCTAGTGTTCTAGATCGAGTCTATGTAAAAGTGATTTGGGAATAATTCTAACTATTTGGTTAGGTTATTTTATTACAAATTGCTTGATCTGCTAGATTATATTTGTGTTGCAAAACTGGGTAGTCTGTGAGGGTCTTTTGCAAATGGGTCTTCCTCCTTGAGATGTAAAAAATGTAAAAATCATGATGTAAAGTGTCTTGAGGGTTAGAAAAATAATTTATCCCCTCATAAGTTAATTAATTAAATTTTCTGGCCAAAATTAATTAAAATCCTAAGCGTGAAATTTGATTAATTCTAGGTCCTAGGTAAATTTAAATTCTTTGAAGACAAAATTTGTTGGTCTTTAAAAAATTAAATTTTAAGAGGTCCAGGGACTAAGGTAAATTAATTATTTTGTTAAATTTTAAGCTTTTGGTCCCTAGAGTTAACTCAAAGTCAAGATTTTGAGGAAATTAATTCAAAGATTTACTTTTTGAATTAATTAAAATGCATTTAATTGAAAATCGAATTTCCTCAATAATTTAAAATTTCGACGGATGAGATTAAAAGAAATTTTAATCCTCATCAACAATCGAGATTGCTTTGATGAGGATCACTCAAACTAGCTGTTGGAGGATTTATCTTTAAATAGGAGGTCATTTGTCAGTCAATGGATCTGATCTCTTGATTGTGTACTAAGCGAAAAGCTATCTTGTAATCTTTTTATCAGCAATAAAGAAAGACTGTTGGTGCTACTATTCGTGGAAATACTGTAAGATGTGTCATTTTCATGCATAGATTTCGTTTTTAACCATTGATGGTAGCTTTCTGAAGAGCGATTTGAGTACATGTATCTTGCTCAGTCACTCGGGTTTGAATGATAATTTAAGTTTTGAATATAATAGCAGGTATCTCTATTTATCTGAATTTAATTATCATTTTCTCGCTCTATGTTGATGGTTGAATTGAGTTGTGCAGGAATGTCTTTATTTTTAAATCATCAGACGTTCAGGAAAGTTTTCGGTCGAACCAGCCAACTCCTGATCCATGTTTTCTGAAGAGCCCAACTTGATTTGATCTCAGGCTTATCATAAGATATTTTTATAGGTAATGCATGAAGGGTTTTGAGCTCAGTACCTCCTTTAAAATTCAAAAAAAAAAAAAAAAAATTAGTGCTAAATCGATAGATCTGGCTGTTGAGAGCCTCAAATTATCAGATCTGGGAGCCAAGTTGGATTCACACTCCTTAGATCTGATAGATCTGCCATTCATGTACATAGATCTGTGATTATTTTCAATTTTTTTATTTGGGTTTTCTGGGTTTTAGTTTTTTATTGGGTCATTGTATATATCGTTTGGGTGTTTCTTATTGTCCTGCAGCTGCAGATCTCATGCAGAAAACTGTGCAAAGTCCAGATCTAGGCCCTAGAGGGTAAGATCTAGATCTTTGGGGTTCGTTAAAATCGTTTTCCAGGGATATTATTCAGACATTTTGCAGTCAAGAGTTTAAATTTAAATTTTTTTTACTCTGGAAAGTTTTATAAGGGTTTCAAAGAAATCTGAAGCAAAAGGATTTAAAATTTTAATTAAGATTTCTGGAAAGTTTTGAGGGGTTTTTGGGCCACTTGTCTGCTACCCGGGGTTTTCATTTTTTTGTTGCAAGAAAATTTCGAAATTTTTGGGCAAACTATTTGAAACCCTCGCTGCTCTCACCACCCATCAAATTCGCCCTCTCTTCTATACGCAGCTCCCTACCATATACCTGCAAAAACCCTTGCGGCTTTCCACATCTATCAATCCGCCTGCAAAACCTACTATTCCCCCCACGCATTCACTGCTCCTTTCCGCTGTCTTCACACCCTGTTGCGTTATCCTTTCCCACAACCCTCTCCTCTTTCACTGCTATCAAACCTTCAATCTGAATCTCACCACTCCTCCAAACCACGTCCATTTCATCTGTGTTGCCTCTTACATTGTTGCTTGCTGCTCCTCCTTGTTGCACTCGCATTCTTTTCCATCGCTGCCAAACCTGCAACAAACATAGATTCTCATCGCAACGTCCAAAACCCTCGCTGTCTGCTCTCGAGCTCTCCTGCAGTCGTCCTTTCCAAGCAAATCTATGTATTCATTTCTTTGTGTCCATCCTCCCATCGCAGTCTCCTTCATTTCCGTCCTCCTCCTTCTGCCGTCGAATACCCTTAGACCTGCAAACACACAACAACGAAACAATCGACTTTAACTTCACCTTTTTTATTTTATGCATGTATGCGGGTTAGGGTTAGGTTGGTGTTTAGATAGATTTCAATTTTCTTTTGTTTTATTTTTATTCTCGCTTGTATAGTTTAGTTTAGCCAGTTCATTCGATTTTTTATTTCTATAAACGCGATTAAGGTTAGTTCCTTTTTTTTTCATTTGTATTTTAGTCAAGGCTTAGGGTTAGTGTAGTTTTGAATTTTGGGTTTGAGTTTTATTTTTTATTTCATTTCATTTGACCTTTTAAATTTTTGATTTTTTATTAAAAAAAATCATAAAAATCTAAAAAAACTTTTAAAATGAAAATTTTTAAAAAACATTAAAACATTAAAAATTTCTAAAAAATCTTAAAGAAATCTAAAAAGTTTAAAAAACATTTAAAAAATACTTAGAAATTGAATTAAAAGAAATAAATTAAAGGGATTTGCTTTCACATTAAATTATTTTATGTGGCCTATGGCCCACTAAAATTTTAATTTGTTTAATCCTTTGATTCGTTTCAATTTATTCATTTATCACATTGAAGTTATTGCCCAAGAAATACTTAAAATTTAAACCTAATGTTCCTTAGTATTATTTGGTGATTAAATGCATTTTTTATATTTCTCTATGGTCAAGATGCTATAAATGTTTTAGATTATATTGGTTGTAGGAGAAAGTTAAATGCTTTAGATTTAGGCCAATAAATGAAAATCATTTTAAAATCTGGAATCTCTTGCATGTTAAAGTTTCGAGCGTTTATATTGATCATTCATGATTGTCACTGTTCGTCTCATATTGGAAAAGTATTATGGATGACTTATTTTCTTACTTAATCTATGCTTAATTCAAATTAAAGGCCCTAGTCTATAATTATCTCAAGTTGGTGGTCGTGTCTTGGTTACATAAGCGTTTAATAGATTCATATGAGTTAATCGAGATTCATTTAAATTCGTTAAGTTGTCCATCATTAAAATCTCCTAGAGCCTGTGTTCCACAAGCGTTCTCACCCATTAATTTTAGGGACTACCTCCCTTGACTTGCCTAGGAGAGAGTCTAAACAGAGTAAGGATCAAGAGTGACAGCCCTTACTCTAAGCGTTGTCGCGGTGCCTAGACACTTTGTGCAACAACATTTTTTGGCGTCGTTGCCAAGGAAATTTTATTCTCGGCGTTTCAACGACATTTCCTCATCATTCTTCTCATTTCTCATCTTTTCATTTGAGCCTTGGCTCTACGACATTCATCTTTCATCTTTCTCATCTCTCAATTGAACCGGCAAAGCCAACACTTCTTGGCATTGCCACCAGGGATAGAGTTTTTTCTCTCCTTGGTTTCTTCAATGTCATTTTCATCATCTCATTTGCACCTTTAGCACCTGGGCATATCGGTTCGTTTCCTGTTTGGGTGGCGACTCCACTTATTCATCCATTATTTCTCAAACAAGAAACCCTCTTTTATATCCAATTGTTTGCCTTTTGGATCTTAGAGCTAGATTCCTGTTCAAATGGCAACTCCACTTCTTTCATTTCTTACAAGAATTTCTAATAGAAGCTCGCTTCTTGTTGATCTCTTGATTTTCTTGAGCAGGGGTCTCTTTCTAGCATCCATTTAGTCCCTCCTTATCCCTTCAAGCAAGGCATCATGGATGTTTCGTTTACCACGTGTCATTTTACTGATTTTCTCCATGATATATCGGAAGTGGCCATTCATAAATTACCTTTGTTTTTGGGTGGTGATTCAATCGCTGTTATAAAGCATCTATGCAGGGTTTCTCATACAATAATCAAATATTGTAGTTCTCCCTAGTATAATCATGAAGATGTCAAAATGTGTCTATTTGCCTTTTCTTTAGAGGGTGATGCTTTGAATTGGTTTAATAATTGTCCTGAAGATTCATTCGTTTCTTTACAAGACACTGCCAATGCTTTTATAGATAGATATGGTGATCAAGGTGGCTCGCCTTGTGCCCCTAAAATTATGCAACATAATGAAAGTGATCTTGTAAAGGACCCAACTGTCAATGAAAGATTTCAAGACAATTCTTCATATCAGAATGTGCCATCCACTTGTACCATTGCAAGACAAATCCATGATAGTGGAAACGCAGGAACAAGTTATCAAATCAGCGTCGACAATGAAAGGGAAAATGATAAGAAAATTATAGAAGAGCTAAAGCAATTGGTTAAAGACATGCAGTTCAGTCAAACATGGTAAAAAATATGGAGCTTAATCAGGGAAAATTTGTAACCGATTACGTCAAGGATATGAGAACTTTGTACACCCACCAGGAAAAATGTGATAAGGAGATGGAAATCATGAAAATTAAACACTCTGATCATGTAACCAACATGCATGTAGGTTTTAACCTCGTACAGAAATTACCTGCATACGAATTCTAAATCACAGGAAAAATAAAAATGCGAGAGCATAACACATAAAACACATATACACAGAGATTTCCCACTGGATCTCAAAACCGAGACTACCAGCTTGATTTTTCATTATATTCCTTTCAATGTTACAATACATATTTATACATGCCGAAGCATCCAATACCATGGACCGAAAACCATCGCGTCCAAAACCATGGACCGAAAACCATAGGTAGGTTCGCCCAACCTAATATAGAGTCCAAAAAAAAATTTCTTGGGGTGCTGCCTCAAACCCCCCGGACAATGGGGGCTGCCGCCCCCCCTGTGACCCCCCCGCTACGCAATTGGCGCAACAAACGGGGGGCTCCGCCCCCCCTCTACCCCCCAGTTCACTACGTAGGTTAGTCGTGGAAAGAATATAACACAACCCAACAATGCAGAGTTAGCATGCTAAGGAAATGGAAACCATGAAAACTAATCATGATAGAGAAATTAATTCTATGCAAAGCAAGTTATTAGCCCTAGAGGAAAAGATGACGATCATGGAATTCAATTATTCAAATCAAGTGACTGCCATGGAAGAAAGAGATAAACTATATGCAAAATTGTTTCATGGGTATGAAAGAAAAGAATGATAAAATTATAAAGGACATCGAAGTTGGTCAAATATCTCTCCAGAATAGATTATTTGCCATAAAAGAAAAGTAGGTACCATGTGTCATAAATATAGATGGAATACATATCATTGAAAACAGATTAAAAATAATGGAAGTTAATCATTCTAATCAGATGTCCATTATTCATAATCAAATAAAGGCTATGCAAGCTAATCATGTCACTTTCCAAGAAAGATTTGTGAAAACTGAACTCAATCAAGCAAAGTTAATAGTAAGACATGCCAGAGAAATGGGTTCACTACATAAGAGACTAGAAGAGAGGAAATCACAGGTCCCGTCTTGTTGTGAATATCCCGAGAAAGAGGCTAACTCCATTAACGAAGATTTAACTAAGAATGACATGACCAAAGAAGAAATTAAAAAGGTCAAGTTAATACTCATGATACCTGTGCCACTGATCCATCATTCTTGACAGAGCAAATGCAAAATGAAGAAAGACATGTCACACATATCTTACATACTTCATTTGAGAGTTTTGAAGTAGAATGTGTCACATCATCAGTGATACAGCCTGCCACAAAGAAAAGATGCAAGAGAAATAGAATGAGAAAACGATTTCATAGCTTGATTTTTAGATATGAAAATGTCCTAGTGTATGCAGGATTGGACATGGCACATCCGAGAAACAATCGACAGATTTACCTAAAAGCAGGCAAATGCTCAGTATGCACTATATTGAACGCATCTAATGCCATGGGGCATCTTTGTATTGTATTTCTAACCTTATGCCCTGCTATTTCAGTATTTCATTTTGTAGTTAGATTTGTGTTTTTCATGTTGTTAGACTAGTTAATAAATGAAGAGCTTACATTTTTCCTGTGCTTAACGTTATATGATGATTTTTGGATGGACGCTACTTATGTTGTGACTTGCGTGGATGTAGATTCTGGATTCTCACATTCCTCTAGTGCAGCAATGTGTCCCCAAGTAGAGCCAAATGTTGACCACTATGTGTCAACGACCCATAGCAATACATCCCCCTTTTTTTTAACCCACAAAGGGATAGTGCCTAATCGATGTGTTCGTGCCGTCCAACTATCATCATCAGCGTGATCATCATCTTATAATGTGAACTCAATGTGCATGTGTATAATGTAAATAATCTCAGCAGATCCGTGTCATGTATGTAATCATCTAGGTAAACCTACTATTCTGGTGACGATCTACATTCCTTCAAACTTATCCAAAGCCAGAATGGATTTTGTCATTGGGATCTTAGGGGAGTCTTAGTATTTTAGATCGAGTCTATGTAAAAGTGATTTGAGAATAATCCCAACTGTTTGGTTAGGTTATTTTATTACAAATTGCTTGATCTGCTAGATTATATTTGTGTCACAGCACTGGGTAGTCTGTGAGGGTTTTTTGCAAATGGTTTTTCACCCTTGAGACATAAAAAATTTAAAAATCATGATGTAAAGTGTCTTGAGGGTTAGAAAAATAATTTATCCCCTCATAGGTTAATTAATTAAATTTTTTAGCCAAAATTAATTAAAATCCTAAACCAGAAATTTGATTAATTCTAGGTCAAAGGTAAATTTAAATTCTTCGAAGGCAAAATTCGTCAGTTCTTAAAAAATTAAATTTTAAGAGGTCCAGGGACTAAGGTAAATTAATTATTTTGCTAAAATTTAAGCCTTTGGTCCCTTGGATTAAATCAAAGCCAAAATTTTGAGGAAAATAATTCAAAATTTTAATTTTTGAATTAATTAAAATGCATTTAATTGAAAATTTTGAATTTCCTCAATAATTTAAAATTTCAACGGATGAGATTAAAAGAAATTTTAATCCTCATTAATGGTCGAGATTGCTTTGACGGGAATCACTTGAACTAGCAATTGGAGGATTTATCTTTAAATAGGAGGTCATTTGTCAACCAGTGGATCTGATCTCTTGATCGTTTACTAAGTGAAAAGCTCTCTTGTAATCGTTTTATGAGCAATAAAGAAAGACTTTGGGGTTAAATTTCTGCTAGGGTTACTCTTCCTGGAAATACTGTAACATGTGTCATTTTCATGCATAGATTTTGTTTTTAACCATTGATGATAGCTTTCTGAAGAGCGAGTTGAGTATCTTGCTTAGTCGCTCGGGTTTGAATGATAATTTATGTTTTGAATATAATAGCAAGGATCTCTATTTATCTGAATTTTATTATCGTTTTCTCGTTCTATGTTGATGGTTGAATTGAGTTGTGCAAGAAAGTCTTGATTTTTAGATCATCGAGCATTCAAGGAAGTTTTCGGTTGAACCGAACAACTCCCAATCTGTGTTTTCTGAAGAGCCCAGCTTGATTTGATCCCGGGTGTATCATAAGATATTTTTTATGGGTGGTGCATGAAGGGTCCTCAACTTAGTACCTCCTTTAAAATTCAAAAAATTTAATTTTTCAGTGCTAAATCGATAGATCTGGCTGTTGAGAGCCTTTGATTATTAGATTTGAGCGCGGAGTTGCACTCACACTCCCTAGATCTGATAGATCTGCCATTCATGTACATAGACCTCTGATTATTTCAATTTTCTGACTTGGGTTTTCTGGGTCATTGTATATATTGTTTAGGTGTTTCTTGTTGTCCTGCAGCTACAGATCTAAAGTAGAAAATTGTGCAGTGTCCAGATCTAGGCCTTGGAGGGTAAGATTTGGATCTTCGGGGTTCGTTAAAATCATTTTCCAGGGATATTATTTAGACATTTTGCAATCTAGGGTTTCATTTATTTATTTATTTATTTTTTAATCTGAAAAATTTTATAAGGGTTTCAAATAAATCTGGAGCAGAAAGATTTAAAATTTTAATTAAGATTTCTGGAAAGTTTTGAGGGGTTTCTGGCCCACCTGTCTGCTGCCTGGGGTTTTCATTTTTTTTCTTTGTTGCAGGAAAATTTCGAAATTTTTGAGAAAATTGTTTAAAACCCTCGCTGCTCTCGCCACCCATCAGATCCGCCCTCTCTTCTATACGCAACTCCCTGCCATATACCTGCAAAAACCCTTGCGGCTTTTCGCATCTATCAATCCGCCTGCAAAACCTGCGTATTCCCTCCACGCATTCACTGCTCCTTTCTGTTGTCTTCATACCTTGCTGCATTCTCCTATGATTGATACTATGTGATTCATTTCACTAGTTTCAATCCCACTTCTTCACCCCTGTGAGCATCACCCGATGCAATGAGTGCTAAGTGAACTATTCAAAAATCATGAGAAATTAGTCAGTTACGACTACCTCTCATGGAAATGGTCATACCTGTGAATGACTTACTTAACGCAGTTGAATCCCAAAATGATATCTAATATAATGCACTGCGTAATCCCCCATACTTAAATTCAAAAAGAGTCAAGGGATCTCTACTTGAATGGTTCATGAGGCACAATACTTGCTAAGGTTTTGCAAATGGGGTAGCAAGCTAAGTGGGCTTGATTGTGGGGAAAAACTCCACAGTTAAGCGCGCTTGAGCCAGAGGAGTTCTGGGATGGGTGACCTCCTGGGAAGTCCTGGTTACCGGGTGCAAGCCCTTAAAAGTCTATAATTATTACCTCGTTCATCTTTGTCACTATTTGAGAGTCCATCACTGTCTTCATGAGTGTAGTAGCTTTTCTTATTCTGTTTCTTGTTCCATCTAACAGGTTCCTTACCTTTGTCAAGCTTGTCTTTCTGAGCACACTTGGCAGCATAGTGACCAACTCTTCCACAAGCGAAGCATTTGAAGGGTAACTTACCTCTGAATCTTCCAGCACCCCGTTGAAGGTTCTTGACAAAATTTGATTCCTCCTCTTCTTCTGACATATGTCCTGACTCATAGTAATCTCCTTTGCCTGAAGCATTGAATGCAGCTTCTCTCCTGTTTGAAGGTCCTCCTTTCCTCATTTCGTAAGCAGTTAGAATTTCGTGTAGCTGTGACATGGTAATTTTCTGTAGATTCTCTTTTTCTTCTATTGCAGAAACTTTTGGTTCAAACTTAGGAGACAAAGATCTTAGCACCTTTTCAACCACAACCACCTCTTTTATTTCTTCACCCAAGTTTTTCATACAATTAACAATCTCATCTATTCGTAGGAAATAGTTAGCCACACTTTCATCATTGTACATTCTGAGATTTTCATACTGAATTCTGAGGGTTTGAAGTTTTGCTCATTTTACCTGTTCATCTCCTTCATAGCTCAGAACGATCTTGTCCCATATTTCTTTTGCGGTCTTATACTGCCTAACCTTGATGAATTCTGATTGAGATAGACATCCTAATAGAGTATTGACAGCCTTTGCATTTGTTTCAAATCGCTTCTTCTCAGCTGGATCTGTGGGAGTTGCTGATGGAAAAGTGTACCCTGTATCTATGATATCCCAGACTTTTGTACCAAGAGATTGAAGATAGGCAGTGACTCTTACCTTCCAATAGACGAAATTGGTCCTGTTGACCACTACGTGTCAACTACCCATAGCAGTACACCCCCTTTTCTTCGCAAAAAGGGATAACGCCTGATCGACATGTCCGTGCCATTCGAAAGTCATCGTTGACTTGATCATATCATGTTGTAAACCCAGTCTACATGTGTGAATTATAAATAATCTTAGCAGATATGAGTCATGTATGTAAATTGCCTAGGTGGACCTAATTTCCTAGTGATAATCTACGTTCCGGAAGGTTTTTTGTCTCACCGATCTATAATCGGCAGAGTTTTCCTTCAGCCTAACCCCAAAGCCAGAATGGATTTTGTCATTAGAATCTTAGGAGAATCCTAGTGTGTTAATCTGCTAGATTATAGTTGTGTCGCAGAACTGGGTGGTTTATGCGGGTCTATGTCAAATGAGTTCTCCCCCTTGAGATGTAAAGTTGTAAAAGTCATGATGTAAAGTGTCTTGAGGGTTAGAAAATGTTTTAATCCCCTCATAGGTCCTAAGTCCTAGGTCCTAGGTGATTTTTCCAAAGGCTAAGTTTGAGGATCCATTTAAAAAAAATTAAAAATTAAAAAATAAATAAGGAGTTAAATAAAAATATAAAATAAAGTAAAAACCTAAAAATAATAAAATAATAATATTTTTGAGTAAATAAATGCAGAATTTCAATTTTTAATGCATTAAAAAAATTCGACGGATGAGATTAAGAGATGTCTTGATCCTCATCGACGGTCGAGATTAGTTTGACATGGATCACTCGAACTAGCCGTTGGGATTTTCTCCTTTAAATAGGGTGTCAGGGGTCATTTGAGATCAGATTTTGATCTGGGAGTCTGGTGCTAAAGATAACTCTCTTGTAGTCATTTTTGTGCAATAAAGAAGACTTTGGGGTTAAAAATCTTGCTGGTGTTACTCTTCTGAAAATGCTGTAAGATTGTTCTATTTTTCCTGCACAATTTTATTTTCAGCCATTGATGATAGCTTAATGAAGATTGATCTAGGCACAAGTATCTTGTCTGATTTTTGAGGTTTGAATGATAGTTTAGATTTCTGAAATATAGTGGCAGGTATATCCATTTGATCGGGGTTTCACTATTGTTTTCTCTCTCTGTGTTAATGGCTGATTTTAAGCGGTGCAGGAAATTCTTTTTTTCAGATTACCGGGCGGGCGTTAGGGGAAGTTCTTCGCTGAACCAGCCGACTCCCGGGTTGTGTTTTTCTGAAAGAGCCCAGCCAGTTCTTGATCCCGGGCTAATCATTCGAAATTTTTTATGAATGCATGCAGGGTTTTCTGAAGTGTCTTACATTAAACTTATACTCTGAAAATATTACTATGAATTATTGATAAATCTGGCTGTTTAAGAGTCGAGAAATTGTAAATACTGTAAAAAAAAAACTTGCTAGGTTTAGGGTTTTCAGTTTCGTTTTCTTGCATAAATTATTTTTTCTTTTCTTTTGCAGGTTACAGGTGCAGGTTTTGAGAAATTTTCAGGGTTTTATCAGGAAAACTTGGAGTAGTGATTTTCAAATATCAATTTTGTGGAGAGCTTCAGTGGTTTTTTCTGGGTAATCTGTGCAATCTTTTCCATCTTCACGCTGTTGTCCAAATCCAAATACGCAATCATCACTGCTCCTTTACAGTTTCACTTCCAACTCTACGCTACCCAACCTGCAAATCAAAATCCGCTCAACCTCCTCAGATCTACCCTTCCTACATCGCTGTTTGCAGTCCCTCCTTACCAAAACGGTTTCTCCACGTTTTCACATACGCTGCCATTGCATCCTTCTTCACGCCCCGCCAAACCTGCAAACAATATTGTTTCTCGTGCATCCTTTCTCCTCACGTAAATTTTCCTCCGCGGCCATCTCAGCAATGCTGCTACGCACAAATCCCTCTCACAACATTCCCAAATTTCATCATTCTTTCCCTTGTGCCTGTTGAGCCATCTGTTGAGCCTTTCTCCTCCCATCTGTAGCTCAACCCGCAGTTGCTCCCTGCACGCAAGCCTGCAGTCACATAACAAAAGTCGATTTCTTTTGGCCTTGATATGAATCGCGTGAACTGTTAGGCGTAAGTTTCTTTTTGCCTGAAGAAATCATTTTCGGCTCCAGCGTAAATACGACTTTTGACTTTGGTGATATTACAGTTAGGCACAATCCTTTTGCGTTGAGCAGTAAGATTTTGTTGGAATAGTTTTCGATTTCATTTTTTATTTTTATGAATAGGTGCTAACGCAGGTCTCTGTTGTTTGTTTTAGGTTTATTAAAATTTAAATCAAAAAGAAAAATTCGATTTTAAGTTTCTTCTTTATGTTTATTTGATTTGAGATAGCTTAGATGTAACTTTACGTATAGTTATATTTTGATTAGATTTTATTCTAGTTTTTTTGTTTTAGATTTTTATTTATGTAGATTTATTTTTGTTTAACGTAGTTTCTCTTGTTTTTTTAGATTTTTTGTATCATTTTGTTTTGACTTTTAATCAAAAGAAAAATAAAAATCTATAAAATTTAAAAATCATAAAAATATATAATAAAAAAATAAAAAAATAAAAAATTCAAAAGCATAAAAAAGGGTTAGTCCTTATTTAAGGATTTTGTTTCTATACATTAACTTAGTTTCATTTTGAATTTAAAATTTAACAAATCATAAAAAACATAAAAATATTTTGGAAATATTTCGCCAAATTCAGTTTTGGCTCAGGAATTAATTACGTTTTATCTTTTCTGGTAAGGCTAAAATTTTGACGTGGGAATTAATGTTTATCATTTTTAACATGCTTAAATTTTCATTCGAAGATTAACCATATGAATGTAATCTCTGGTTAGCATCTTGCATGGTTATCTTTCGAAATTTTAAATTGCTAGAGTTAAGCATTTAATGATTGTCTCGCGTCTGGTAAAAGTTAATCTTTGTTGTTTGAGGGTAAAACGATTGTTAATGAGTTCATATCTTTGCAACATTTGATAAATGATCGTTTAATCAGGCACTGGTCCATTAACTTAATCAAATCAATTGAGTGCTTGTTTCCTCGTGTCTCCCAACCCAACTGTTTCACAGTTGGTCAATCATTTTCCCATAGGGTCTACCCCCCTTAGCCGCTAGAGACAGACTTAAACAGAGAGATCGGGGATCAGCGTGACAACCCCTGATCTGAGCATTGTCGTGATGATCTGTGCGACAACAGGTCCCATCAAAAATTGGTGGCCTGATCGATGCTTCTCTCTCGTAGTTGCTCATGATGATAGATCTTCCTTCAAGCGATCAAGCTTCTTCTGAAGGACCTGCTCTGATACCAATTGTTGGAAATAACACTGAAAGGGGGAGTTGGAATCAGTATTATCAAACTCTTATCAATTTATACAAATATTTTTCAGATTCTGACAATGAAACTTGCATATACCTTCCAAACTTATAATTTAATTTTATTCTTCAGATGTTTGTCATTAATCTGTATTGTGAGAACCATAGAATAATGGAGCAGGAACACAAAATAGACAGTCACACCAAGGAACACAAGATGTAAGGTGGAAACCCAATGTGGGTGAAAACCACATGCTGCAATATGTCTCTATCTTCTTTCAATTAGAAACTTCTTCTTACAATGATTTTGTACTGGTGCAGTCTTTTACCACTATGCGGGTTGCAACCTGCAGAGAGCTACAACCCTCTCTCGTTTTCCAGCTTCTTTTGGAAGGGAGCTACAACCCCCTTAGCTCTTGTACTAGCTAAAATACTAGTACATAGGTGCTGACCTACAGAAGGCTACTACCTTCTCTTTCTTTCCAGGGACCACGTTTCATCAATTTTCAAACTGGATCCAAAACATTATGTATATGTGCATCACCCAATCTCCTTTAAACAAATAACTTCTCTGAATGCAGTAACCAGAAAATAACACCAATTTAAACCCAGATCTCTGCAGAAACAGATAAAAGACAACTAAAATATATTTCAAGAAAGGTCTGCAACTTCATCGAAGGAAACCTGCGGATATCCGCACTTCTGCCGTGACGAGTCTGCGCAACTCTGCACCTTCTTCTTCTCTGGTTCTGCGCACTTCCGCACTGTGCCGTTGCCGCTCTCTTCAGTAGATCTGACTTATAATGCTCCGGTTTCTCCTTGATTCAAATTCAACTATGTCTCACCAACTGATTATCAGAAATTCAGATATTACTCTTCTTAATATTTTTTTAACACTTGTGATTAGCCAAATGATCTTCTTTCCTTTTTATAGGCTAGGCCTCACTCAAAACCATGGACCAAAACCATTGAGAAACAATACCACGGACCCAATACTTGGGTTCAATTCTTTTGGATGCAATACCACGGACCAAAACCATAGGATCAGAAACTGTCAGACCAATACCATGAACCAACCATAAGATTTCCCATGTGCGTGCACTTTTCTCTGCATGAAAGTGCGTGAACTTTTCTCTGCATGAAAGTGCGTGAACGTTTCTCTGCATAAAGGAAACTTTTCCAACCATAAGATTTCCCATGTGCGTGCACTTTTCTCTGCATGAAAGTGCGTGAACTTTTCTCTGCATGAAAGTGCGTGAACGTTTCTCTGCATGAAAGGAACTTTTCTCTGCATGAAAGTGCGTGAACTTTTCTCTGCATGAAAGGGACTTTTCTCTGCATGAAAGGGACTTTTCTCTGTTGCACTATAATTTATCATCTGAGATGAGTGGGTTGCCATCAAGTACAACATATGTATCATAATGCCAACACAAAGACCTTTTTTTTATTTTTTTGGTGCCAAAGGCCTAATTGACAATATGGAGAATCTCCAAACTCTAAGTGAAACACTTCAATTGTTGATTTTTGTAGCATCGAGGGGGTTTTTGCTCAGGCATAGTGCATATATCTTGTATCTCTTGTTTTGTGATCTTCATACACACATAATATGGTAATTGCTTGATGAAAGATAAGATAATAAAGAAGTAAAAGAAGCCAACACACTCACAAGTAATTATCAAGAAAGGAGAATCAAACCCTAATATAATTACTTTGATTTTCCAACATACTCTTCCTTCTCTTATGTATAGTTTGAAAGATATTTGGAAAGATTTCCTTTTGATTTTGTCATGCACTTTTCATCAATACTGTAGAACCTTTTTATATATATGAATGTTCTCCTTCAAAATTTACATCTTTTTATTTATTTTTTTACTAAAATAATTGAAATGTCAATGGCCAAAGGCCTTTTTTTTTTAATATTTTGGTGCCAAAGGCCTAAATGGCGAAATGGAGAATCTCCAAACTCTAAGTGAAACACTTCAAATGTTGATTTTTGTAGAATTAGATGTGTTCTAGCCACAAAATTTGGTGGAGAATCTAGAATAAATGTATTCTCCAAAACCTAGAAATCGTTTCTGGAAATTCTACCTAGAGATGATTTAATTAAAATAATTAATCTTTTTTTAATGGTGCCTATGTCTAAACTTAGGAAAACTGATTAATTAAAGGGTATTAATTAAGTAATAGTGAAATCTTTTAGAATAAGACATGGATCGAGTTCAAGATAATCTTAGCCATCGATTATGTTTTAATCTTAGCCGTTGAAGTCTCAATGAGAGATTATACTAAGAAATTCGATGGGGGTTGGAGAACACACTTGAGACACCAAGGAATTCAATATTGTTGGGAAATCGAACTCCAAAGTGGCAGTGGTGTGTTGTCGGAGGTGATTCAGTAGTTTCGATGCAGTGAGAGAGGGGCAGGGATAGTAAGGCTGAAAGGAAGTTTTTCCAGTCCGGTGAGTGCATAGCCGAGAGACATCGTACTCCATAGAGAGGCAACACAGAGCTTCAGAAGGAGATCTATATTTTGCTGAGAAGTCAAGATTTAGTCATAGGAGTCAAAGTGGAGCACGGAGGCCAAAAGATCAAGTTTCCAAAGCAACAGTTGATCAGCAAAGTGAGAGATGCGTTGGTCCAAGCAAGGCTGATGTAGAGGCAGTGCAAAGCAACTCATCTTGAGCTAAGGTCAGTGTCGGATCACAGGTGGAAGTGAGATTTTTCTCACTAGACTTTTGTCAGTCATTTTCTCTGTATGGAAAGCTAGATTTGAGCTTCCATAGATTTGTAATCAGATTTACTATTGCATAATAATAAAACCCTCAGCTGCTACACCGATTTTCCCAAGTTGTGTTTTTCTAGGGACATTGGTCCAAAAATAACAGTGTTTATTGTGTGTGTGCATCTATTCTTCCAGTGTTTTTATTTCTTCTGCAGTATTGTATTTGTGAAGGCTCCAGTATATATGTTTTGATATTTGGCATAGGAAACTGCAAGTAATTGTTGATTTGGAGTAGCATCGGATGTGCTCTAGCCATGAAAATTGGTGGAGAGGCTAAAGCACATGAGATCTCTAAGACCCAAAAATGGTTTGCAGAAATTCCACCCGGTCAGGGAGATATTAAAATAATTAATATTTTTAATGGAGTTCCTAAGTCTAATCTTCAAAAAATTAAAATATTAATGAGTATTAATATAAAACTGGGTAAGAATTTTCTAAATGACATGGATCAAGCCAAATCTAATCTTAGTCGTTGATTAGAGATTTAATCTTGACCATTGAAGACTCAACATAATAAGTATAAGAAGAGGCTTGAGGGTCAGTTGGAGATACACCAAGATTGATCAGTGAGTTCGATTTTCTGTAGTGGGGTTTGCTGAGAAAATTCGAACAAGTGATCTGAGTTGCAACGAGGGGCAGTGAGTGCATAGTAGAGAGGCAAAGATAGTGCCAAAAGACCAGTGCAGTGATTGAGGAGGCTATTTAGAGCTAGCAAGAGCCACGCAAAAGGCCAAAGTGATTAAGCAGAGGCTAGCAAGGCCTATGTGGGTGACGTAGAAGGCCAGAGATCCAACACAGAGGAGCAGAGGGCTGACGCAGGGGGTTCTAGAGCTACGCAGAGGCTAGGAGAGCTGATGCAGAGCCCTAGAGAAGCGTTGGGAGGATTTTCGTGGAGCAGACTTGCTGAATATCTGCTTCCGAAGAGAGGTATTACTACCAAATAAAGATCTTTATTGAGTGAGCCAATTTGGCACCCTAGTTGTACTCAAGAAAGTTGCTTAATAATAAAACTCTCAGAACTGTTGCACCGGTTTTCCCAAGTTGGGTTTTTCCAAGGACAATTGTCCAAAAATAACATTGTCCTTTGTGTGTTTGTTTGTTATTTCAGTTGATGGTATGTAGATGAATTAAGACTGCATTTATGTTTATTTTCAATATTCATATGGTTAAATAACTTGTTAAGGAACAAACAAGTAGGTGAAATAAACTAGATAATGCAGTAGGAATTTCTAATGTGTTAGATTCAAAAAAATCAACATGGTATCAAAGGATTGTAGATCACAGGAGATCTGGAGGTACCAGCGGAAATCAGAAACAGTTGTCTCGAGAAACAGAGTTGTTCCTATGCAAAAAGCAAAAGAGAATGAGTAACACAGAAGGCCTGCATCATCAGTTCGAGTCAGAGAGAGGGCCAGCACAGAGGCAGAGAGAGGCATAAGAGCCTCACAAAGAGCCACGTCATCCTACTCAGCTAGGTAGGCTTGAAACAGTTGGCCAGACGAGTGATTTAGCCTTTGCCGGGATTGCGTAGAGCTAAGAGGCTCAGTTTCTTCAACTGTTGGGGCCTAGGAAGCTGTGGGCAGATTGTGGATTGGGAAGCTAGTGGGGTGTTGTTGCTATCGAAGAAGAATAGTACCTAACAGGACAGAACCAAGGTAGAGGGAGTTGTGGGTAGATTATGGATTGGGAAGCTAGTGTGTGTTGTTGTTGTCGAAGCAGAACAATACCTACTGGGAAAGAACCAAGGTAGAGGGAGCTGCTGCCTTGAGGGATTTCTAGCCAAGAAATCCATATCTGTGTTGCAGGTGCAAAGAGGATCAGAGAGGAGTGATTCAACAATTGGCAGGAGGATCTCCAGGAGGGAAATTGAGACTCAAAGGGAGTCTAAGAGAGAACTTCTAGGAGGGAAGTCGAGACTCACAAGGAGTCCAAACGAAGAGCGAAGATGGCAATGAATGGACTAAGGGATCAAGACAGGTTGGACAGGGCCTCCAACTTTGTCATCTGGAAAGTCAGGATCCTGTCTGTTCTAGATAGACATCGCATCAAGGGCTTCGCCTTGAGAGCCATGGCTATCCCAATCGACCCAGTTGATAATGAAAGGTATGAGAATGCAATGGTGAAGGAAAAGTGTATAATCCTTGATGGGGTCAAGGATCATGTAGTACAGCATATTGCCGAGAAGAACACGGCAAAGGAGATGTGGGATACTTTGATGACATTATATCAGGGCACTTTCGTGAAGAGGAAGATGCTACAAGAGAATCATCTACGGTCATATCAGATGTAGAAAGGGGAGTAGATACCCAAACTCTTGGATCATATCCGACTACAGGAGCCCCGAGTGACAGTAGCAGGATGATGGATGTCGATAGAAGCAAGATGCGGATAGAGCAACAAGGCAGTGCTAGAGTGCAGTGGTCTCTGGTAGTGCAGTGAGGTGGTTTGCAGCAGTGCAGGAGGCATAGAGGTGTTGCAGCGGCACAAAGGCAACAGAGGGAGCACAGGATAGCAACAGAGGTAGCTTCAACATCAGGGGGCTTCTAGCCTGACAAGGATGTCAGTAGTTGGGTAGATCGGTTACTTACTTCTCAGTAACTGAGTTGCAGTGCAACAGTAGCAGTGGTAGTGTTATGGGTAGCACAATGCAACATAATGAGAGAGAGTTGCAGTGTAGATGCAGTGTTGGGAGGAAGGATCAGTAGCAACACGGATGCAGAGGAAGTTGTAGTATAGATGTAGCAGTGGCACTGGCAGAGCCATGGGCAGCAATACAGGAGGCAGCAATGCACAGGATGTTGGGCAGCAGGCCAAGCATTAGCACAAGTACCAATGCCCGATGATCAGGGTGATATTCAGTGGTGGAGCATTACTAGAGCACATTCCTCGCTAAGAGGGAGTGTTGATTTGGGGTAGCATCGGATGTGCTCTAGCCATGAAAATTGGTGGAGAAGCTAAAGCACATGAGATCTCCAAGATCCAGAAATTGTTTGGGGAAATTCCACCTGATTAGAGAGATATTAAAATAATTAATATTTTTAATGGAGTTCCTAACTCTAAACTTCGGAAAATTAAAATATTAATGGGTATTAATATAAAATTGGGTAAGAATTTTCTAAATGACATCGATCAAGCCAAACCTAATCTTAGTCGTTGATTAGAGATTCAATCTCGACCGTTAAAGACTCAACAGAGTAAGTATAAGAGGAGGCTTGAGGATCATTTGGAGATAAACCAAGATTGATCAGTCAGTTCGGTTTTCTGGTGCGGGGTTTGCTGAGAAAATTCGAACAAGTGATCTAAGTTGCAGCGAGGGGAAGTGAGTGCATAGCAGAGAGGTAGAGATAGTGCCGGAGGACCAGAGCAGTGATTAAGGAGGCTACGCAAAGCTAGCAGGAGCGACGTAGAAGGCCAGAGTGACTACACAGAGGCCAACAACGCTTGCGCGGGTGACGCAGAAGGCCAGAGAGCTAGCGCAGAGGAGCAGAGGGCTAACGCAGGGGGTTCCAGAACTACGCAAATGCCAAGAGGGTTGATGCAGAGCCTCGAAGAAGCATTGGGAGGATTTTCGTAGATTAGACTTGTTGAATAGTTGTTTCCGAATAGAGGTATTACTGTGAAGTAGAGATCGCCGTTGGGTGAGCCAGTTTGGCACCCTACTTGTACTCAAGAAAGTTGCTTAATAATAAAACCCTCAGAGTTGTTGCACCGGTTTTCCCAAGTTGGGTTTTTCCAGGGATGATTGTCCAAAAATAATGGTGTCCCTTGTGTGTTTGTTTATTATTTCAATTGATGATCTGTAGATGAGTTGAGACTGCATTTGTGTTTATTTTCAGTATTTATATGGTTAAATAACTTGTTAAAGAATAAACAAGTTGGGGAAATAAACGAGATAATGTAGTAGGAATTTCTGATGTGTTAGATTTAGAAAAATCAATAGAATTTTTTTTGATTAATTTAACAAATAGAAGAAACATTATCAATTGCTGCAATAGGATTCGAGGTTTCCGAATTTTCACATGGTATCAGAGCACAGATAGAAGTCGGAGAGCTCAGTAGCAAAAGAGGAGAAGGAGGTTTGAATTTCTAGGTAGGCAACATTTTGAAACCCTCAAAGAGACAATGCAGTCCTTGGGCCAGGAGGGTCGAGTTTTGAGGAAGGTTTATTTCTCTAAGTGATTCAACAGAGAAATTAGATTTTCCAGATCAAAGCTTACCAAAGGCAGAAGGGAGAAGCCGTATTTTCCTTGCAGAGAAGATCTTCAGCTGGGACACAGATTTTGCAGCAGTTTGCTAGGTCAAATAGCATCAGAAGGAAGGAAGAGCACACATTGAGGGAATTCTTTCCTCAGGAGACTTCTAGCACAAAAGTTCGAATTTTCCTAACAGAGAAGCAATAGTTGTGTGCAGAGTTTCTCACTCAAGAAGGGAGTGCGAATAGCTAGCCAGCAGCTGCGCAAAGGAGAAGAGGAGGAATTCGACAATTTTTTTAGAGATGGCATCAGTAGGGTTGAGAGATTAAGATCGGTTGGAGGGAGCCTACAACAATGTGATCTGAAAGGCTAGAATTTCCTGCCTTCTAGATGAACATGATCTCAAGACTTATATCGATAGTGTGGTAGCTATAACCACAGATGCAAATCCGCTTAAGAAGTACAAGAAGGAGATTGGAAAAGCAAAGATGTTAATTCTCGATGGGGTTCGAGATCATGTGGTATCTCACATAGGTGGCAAAGACACTGTCCAACAGATGTAGGAGGCATTGCTATACGCTATACGAGGGATCTTCTGAGCAACAAAGATGTATCTTGAGGAGAAGCTGAGATGCATGAGGATGCAGAAAGGGGAGCGTATAGACCCCTTCCTTACTAGGCTTCAAGACATTCGGGATCAGCTGTCTTCAGTAAGGTCAATGCCCCAACCTACAGAATTGCTGCGGTTAGAGCTCTAAACAACGTTTTTGAAGAATGACAAGTTTTCGTCCAGAGTATACTGGGCAGAGAAAAACTGCCAGATTGGGATCGTATGTGGGTTGATCTGCAACAGGAGGAGATGAGGCGAGACTTGGTGAAGACCACCATCACTGGCAGCAGCAACAGCAGTGGGACGAAACAGTAAAGGAAGAGGAAAATGTGACCCTCGCATCAAAGGGGCAGCAGGAGCAGTGAAGGAGGAAGAAGGACATTTCCAAGGTGAAATGCTTCAGATGTGGTGAGCTTGGCCACTACAACACTCAATGTCCTCTCAGGAAGAAGGACAAGCAGGAGAAGTAGGATCAACAGGCTACATCCGCAGAGATTGACAGGTTGTCCTCCAGATGGAGGAAGAGTTTGACATGATCACCGAGATACCTCTAGGGGTGAGCTCGGGTGATTTCGTTTGTAGCCCTAGAGAGCTACGGGATTGGCAGGATTCTTGAGGAGGCCCACCTCATGAATCAATGCCTTGCTATAGGAGCCCATAACATGTAGTAGCAGGATCGACTAGTGGCAGTTGGTGTAGTCAGGTGCTAGAGGGACAAATGCAGTAGCTAGTAGCAGTCAAAGATTGAGCAGCGCAAAGCAGAGTTAGAAGCAGTGCAGTTGGCGCAGAGCAGAGTCAACAACAGCAACTAGTGGCAGTTGGTGTAGTCAAGTGCGAGAGTGACAAATGCAGTAGCTAGTAGTAGTCAAAGATTGAGCAGCGCAAAGCAGAGTTAGAAGCAGTGCAGTTGGCGCATAGCAGAGTCAGTAGCAGTGCAGCGGCTATAGTGACAACGCAGAGTCTAACAACAGTCAGGACTTAGGTGATAAATGCATCATACTCACCACAGTTGTTTCAGTATTTTGGATGCTTTTCTGTTGTACTTGCTGCAGTTGCAGCAACAATATATGGAGAGGGAGTTGCAGTGCAGACGCAGCATTGGCAGTAGTTGAGCAGGGCCAACAACAGCACGGATGCAACGTTTATCAGAGTTGCGAAGTAGTTGGTGGGCAGCAACAACCAAACATTAGCAGCGTAACAAGAGGTGTTACAAAGATAGGGTGTTACTTCAGTGGGTTGCAACACTAGAACACATTCCTCGCTAAGAGGGAGTGTTGAATTTTGTGGCAACGAATGTGTTCGAGCCACAAAATTTGGTGGAGAGGCTAGAATAGATGTATTCTCCAAAACTTAAAAATCATTTCTGGAAATTCCACCTAGTGACGACTTAATTAAAATAATTAATCTTTTTTTAATGGTGCCTAAGTCTAAACTCAGGAAAATTGATCAATTAAAGGGTTTTAACTTTTAATTAAGTCATGGTGAAATCTTCTAGAAGAAGACATGGATCGAGTTTTAGTTAATCTTAGCCATCAATTATGTTTTAATCTCGGTCGTTTAAGTCTCAACGAGAGATTATAAGAAGAAATTCGATGGGAGTTGGAGAACACACTTGAGACACCAAGGAATTCGATATTTCTGGGAAATCGAACTCCAGAGTGGCAGTTGTGTGTTGCCAAAGGTGATTTAGTAGTTTCAAAGTAGTGAGAGAGGGGTAGGGATAGTAAGGCTAGAAGAAAGTTTTTCCAGTCCGGTGTGCATAGCAGAGAGACAGCGTACTCCATAGAGAGGCTGACACAGTGCAAAGAGACAACGCAGAGCTTTAGAGGGAGATCTGTATTTTGCTGAGGAGAAGTCGAGATTCAGTGGTAGGAGTTGGAGTGGGAGCTCGGAGGCCAGAAGATTGAGTTTCCAGAGCAGCAGTTGATCAACAGAGTGAGAGAGACGTTAGTCCAAGCAAGGTTGATGCAGAGGCAGCAAGGAGCAACTCATCTTGAGTTAAGGTTAGTGTCGGATAACTGGTGGAAGTGAGATTTTTCTCACTAGACTTATGCCAGTCATTTTCTCTATATGGAAAGCTAGATTTGAACTTCCATACGTTTGTACTCAGATTTACTACTGCATAATAATAAAACCCTCAATTGCTGAACTGGTTTTCCCAAGTTGGGTTTTTCCGGGGACATTGGTCCAAAAATAACATTGTTTATTATGTGTGTGCATCTATTATTCCAGCGTTTTAATTTCTTCCACAATATTGTATTTGTGAAGGCGTATATGTTTCGATATTTTCCGTAGGAAACTGCAAGTAATTTGTTTGATTAATTTAACAAATATAAGAAACATTATCAGTTGTTGCAGTAGGATTCGGGGTTTCCGAATTTTCACATCAATTACAAAACACAAGGTTGACGGGAAGTTGATGGCCAAAGGCCTGGTGATCAACCAACGTGGCTCTAATACCAATGTAACGACCAAAAGTCGTATACGCAGTGGTAATCTTTAAAATACTTCAAGAACATAAATGTCCATTGTAAGACATGTAACTGTATATTGATTATTGTATATTGAATTGATGTAAGATATGAGATGATTACAAATGAGAATGAGGGCATGCTTATATACCTTAGGTAGCTGCCCTTTCATGAAAGGTCATGTCTCTAAGGCACAACTCTTCATTACTAACTAACCATTAGTTAATTAATTATTATTTATTATTATTATATTTATATTTATATTTATTATTTTTATATGAATTATATTCATAACATTGTCCAAGCTCCCTATTACCTAGGAACCTCTTTCTAGTAGCAGTTGTTTCTGCTTAGGTGCGGACCATAGGAATTTTAGCTACTTGTTGAGCTCCTCCTTTCAATATCATGAATTTTATCTTCATTATTATGGAGCCATCATCTTGTAGGGCAACGACAATCCATCACTTTCCTCAAGTCAATCATGTCATCCTTCCCCTTATCGGAAAGTGATTTTCTAGTCCACGTCTAGCTTTCCTTCATACAACCACTACTTCCACATCATTTTTTCTTTAGGATCTTCCACCCCACCACATGAGTGCTAGTTGTAGGTGACATCCACAACTCTTTTTCTGGTAGCCCAGCATTAACCCATCCAGATGTTGTTCAAGAATAAAAATGAACATCAAATCAAAGTTAGCATTTTTGATGGCCCTTCATCTTGACATATGCTTGTAGCAACATCAACATCCTGCACACATATTGACACACCTCCAAGATATTCAATGTCAAGGGTCTCTTTTCTTTCTAGACTTCATCAGTCTTCATACCTTTTCCATGGAGATGTCATGGTCAATTTTGCTAGTCATCAGATGTTGATTTTCTTTTCTACGTCCTCATAGTTGCATCTTCCACGATCTCTTCTTTCTTTCATCACATATTTCTCCCCAAGAACTTTCATCCATTAGTTCCTTCATTTTTGTCAACCACCTCATATTCCATATGAGGACATATTATGTTGATTTCATCTAGTCAATATGTGAAACATGCCCTCATGCATCTTTCCAACAAAAGAGATCCCTTTTCTTCAATCATGCTCATGAGGTAGAGCATTCATCCATGCTATCTACAACTATATGATGACATGACTAAATCTTATCAAATACATGCATAGATACCTCATTTCTTCTCTTTGGTCATCTAGATTTCCTTCAACAATTTCCTTGATTGGGAGTACTTCAACCATCTTGACTTGGTGCACTTATTTGTCGTCATACCATCATCCCATGAAACCCATACAAGATGTACTTCTCAACAAGACACTTGCTTCTTCTAAGAGAGGTGAATTTTCCAATGAAGATTCCGAAGGAGGATCTTAATTATCCTCATCCTACAAATGCTCCTTCCAAATGATGATTGTACATGATGAGTTCTTTCTATGCTATGTGACTTTTCTTTTCCCATGAGTATTATTTATGCTTTCAACGAGGTTACCAAGAGCTACTTCCTTTTTATGATGACTGCTACAATCATGTAGACTTCTACATCAGCTATCCTTTCAAGCTTTTCTAATGAGCTCTTGATTTAATGGTATGCTTCTAATATGATGCAATCTTCTACTACAACGCATTTAGTCATAATGCTTCTCATCTTGACTGCCATGTTAGAGGTCTTTTCACCTACTACTTCTCCTTGCTATGCATTGGAGGAACCCTAATAGTGAAGATCTATCCCTTTGGATTTCTTCACATCAGGGTCTTCCACTTCTTTGGTGCTATGAGCTTTATTTCTTTCTTTCTTCTTGTTGTCCTTGAATTTCAGACAATCTCTCTTCTGATGCCCATATTGTTGACAACCATAGCATTAGATCTTTGCCATATTCTTCTTCCTTTTTTGAGGACCAAATTTCCCAAACTTTCCTTTTCTCTTCGCCATGGCAGCATATGCTTGAGTTTTCTTGTTTGATCCTACATCACTTTTTGCCTTCAACTTGGTTTCTTCAATTTTGCATCATGACCATAGTTCATTGAATGGGGTATCTTCCTTCTTCCCATAGATGCTTGATGTAGAGTTACCCCATTCCTCCGATAGTGCATTGAGCATTATAGTAGTCATTTCCTTGTCATTATTTCTCTGAACTCTTATAGTCAGTCCCTTATTTCCAATGCCCTCATAAAGTATGAGGTTATTCCTTCTTCTTTTGACATCTTCATCTTGTAGAGTTCTTGCCTTAACGAGATCACTACTCCTGCAGTGCTTACGGAGAACAATTCTACAAGGTTTGTCATAGATGTCTTTTGACTTTTTCAATTTTGCTACATAAGGATTCTTTGAGCCCTTATTTCCCTTTGTTAAAATTGGCAACCAGGGCAAAACTTCATGTGGGTCATCTTATTCATGGCTGATAATATTTTTATTAAATTCCTCTCGTCGAGAGGTGTAGGATTGATATAAAGATCATCTGATTTCAATAAGTATTCATAGAGATATGAATTTATTTTGATTATGGAATTATTATCAAGCCGACCTACAATTCATGTAGGCTCAGAAGCCCAACAGTCGCATCTATTCACCCACCAACGTTGTGTATAAATATAAGAGGACTTTTCCTCATTTGGACTCACTCATCTCATCACATCTCTCTCTCTCTCTACTACGCAAATATGAGTCTCTTCTCTACTGCACTGAAATGGGTCTCTCTCTCACACGTTTGAAGCTGGAAACTGCTGAAACTGAAGCTGCAACTGCAGAAGTAAAGATTAACTTGCGAGGCCTAAAAAATCTCCTCTTTGGAACTGCGTTGTAGGTTCATCTGAACCTCCTCTGAAAGCCGCAACTTCTGGTGGTGGAATGAAGTCAATCCGATGAACGGTTTGCAAGATATCGACTGCCCTAGTTTGAAGCCAGAAACTGAAGCTACAACTACAGAAGTAAGATTGACCTGTGCGGCCTAGAAGATCTCCTCATCTGAACTGCGTTGTATGTTCATTTGAACCTCCTCTGGAAGCCGAAACTTTTGGTGGTGGAATGAAGTCAATCCGACGGTCGGTTTGTGAGAAATCATCTACCCTAGTTTGATAATGAAGCCGCTAATGTTGATGCTGCTGATCTAGGGTTTGCTACTGCTGATATGAATCAGATTCATTGTACTATTTCTCTTTGCTGAATTATTGAAGATAAAAGAAGATTTGATCAAAGGGTTTCCCCACACATTGTGTGGTTTGTCCCTGGCTAGCCGCCACATCTTGTGTCTCTTGTCTTGGCTTGTTTTCTGTCGATCGTTTAATGTTCTATCTGCACTTTACTTTATGTACATGTGATTGCTAATCAGTGGAATATAATAAGAAAAAGAAGTAAACTGTTATAAGCATAGAACATAACATAACTTAACATGGTATCAGAGCTCAGGTGAAGACAAAGCCCGAGCAAGAGCACGAGCAATCATCAAAGAGAAGATTGGTAAGGCTATCCTAAAAGAACTATGGGGTCCTCAACACTCTTTCCCGCTGAAGACAAGCTCTGTGAGAAGCTGACTATCACAGATGGAAGATGTCTATCAATCTAACCCTTGAAGATCAAGGAGAGATGGGGATCGAGGAAGAGGACAA